>SNQJ01S0038841.1:29067-51066 GCA_010110895.2 Picea sitchensis | reverse complement strand
TTAACAATCTTGGCAGCATAACAATGCATAGAATTCCTTGAGAAAGTGATGGTTATTCATGGCTTTTTATAGCCTAGCATTGGGTGTTTATGTAACCTCTTTGGAGTGTGAAAAGGGGCTCTTTAGGGCTCAATTACGTCTTTGACCAGCCCACCATGAGGATTGAGCTCGGATTTGGTGTCAAATCGACTTGGGAGCTGATCCATTAGTGGTTGGGAGGCCGACCAATTTCAATAAATGCATCGTTTAGCAGGTGCGTGGGTTTTTTGCCCAACAACTGCACATCGTGCGCGCATGCCCACATTATACATTGTTGTTACGCGCATATGCGCGCGCACCCCGGTTCTGTAAAGCGCCCTTCAATTTTTTGGTCATTTTGTATAGTTTTTGACCCTTTTGCAATGCTATGGAATTAATCCTGTGCCATGAATGACTTCAGTCCTATTTTGACGATGCAGAGTTCTTGTCACCATGTGCAGACGAAATTTCAGTGATAACAAAAACTTTGGAGGATAAGTTGGCTACAACAGAAGCAGCCGCCAGAGATCAGGTGAACACAGGTATAGAGCTAGCTAGGGAAACAGATCAAAAGGAAATCGAGCAGCTCAAATTTGATCTCGAACAGACATAGCAGATGGCTTAGACCAACCAATCATAGATAAGCCAACAAGGAGAATTGATAGGGCAGTTACAGGCCAAATTAAATTTCGCCAAAAGCCATATGATAGATATCAGGATATTTAAATCCCAAGCCATAGAAATTCGAAAAAGAGTGTCGGCATCTCAGGAAGGCTTACTTGCTAAAGTGGAAACTATTCAAAACCACTGCCAACTCATTGATCAAGTACTGGAAAACATCTCCTTCAGAGAAAACGAAGTTGGGGTGGCTCGAGTCATTTTCCAAGAGGTTGTTATAGCCACGAAAAAAAAGGAAATGGGCAGTAGTTTCAAGCTTTCCATCCCAGAGCAGACCCGAGGTAACATCTTGTTGAAGGCATGGGAGTGTAACATATCATAAGGTAGACAATGAGATAAAGAGGTAAGAAACTCTTGTGAAGATACTTTCGGCTTCATAGATAGGAGATTGTTGGATCTCGATAGTGAAAACAACACTGAGGCACTAGGTTATATTAATATAGCTAAGAACCTACTCAATATCAAGGAGAATGAGGAAATATAGTTGGCTGAAATATCATAGATAACCCAGATGGATATAATCCAAGTAGATAAATGGCTAATAAAACCAAGTGTACATTTATGTTCTATCAACACCAAAGACCAACAGGTAGAAAGAAAGTTGCCACAATTAGTGAAGGATTATTACACTTTTGAGGAAAATGATCAAATAGAACCTTCCAGGTTGATAGCTCAGTTGGTGGAGAAGTGTGCCTCTTGCATCGTGCATGCAAAGGGGCAGGTTTCTGGTATCAAAAAATGACAAGTGTCTTCCTGTTATACTTTAAAACTTGAAGAGAAAATAAGGGAAACTGTTCCATTTGCCCGAAAGAAGGACATAGACAAAGAATTGAAACGTTTAATCTCCTTTTTGTTATAAACGAAAAAACTCCTGGAATGATTGAAATTCCATCATGTAGAAGTTTGTATAAATATGAAATTAGAAGAAATAAAAGGGGTTAGACCTTTTTGTTTGATTGTAATAGAGACTCTCTCCTTTTGAAATTTAATACAAATCAATTCGAAGACTCCTGATTCTGTCAAGACTGTGTTATGAGTTTGTTTCCTCTGTGATTTCATATTCAATTTCATTTCACATATATATATCTGATGAATTTTTTTACTGCAATATAGTAAAACCTCTACTATGGTGATCAATTCTTAGTCGTCTATATTGTTTATAGTTTTTCCTCGGTATCGGCTATTAGCAGGTACAAGATCAGTGAACTCTTTAGATCTTCATATTTTATGCTTCATCATATTTCTTCTTATCCTTTTCTTCTTATGTTTACAGGGTGAGATTCTCCCTTGATAGGAGCCTCGCATTATAGACATCTTAATGTTTTTCTCACATTTCACACACCATTTATTTAAAATATAACTCAGTTACAGGAAAAAGCCTTTGGTTTTCACTTTATCTTCAAATATCGGATTCAAAGTTCTCTTTTATATGATCAAATTGATACAGCATCAGAAGCCTCAAAATCTTCTTTAATTTTCCCTGTTCCTCTATGAATGTCCCCATTGCAAGACAACCTAATATTGAACCCAACTTGTTAGAATAGACCCATATCACTTTGAACCTTTTCAATACCATTCTTAAAATAGCCACCACCCAAGTAGAACTTGAATGTTCATGCACTGCGATTGAACGGGATATAATCATCCAAGAACAGTTGGAAGCGAGACAGTGACAACCTGGAAATCATCCTTAGCTTCCTTTCTCGAAGGTTGATTCTTCCCCCTTTATATCCTTTACTCACTTTCAAATGCCTAGACACTGTACTTTCTAAGCCTTGATTATAGACTCTAGAACAACATCTTTCTGGCGCCGTTGTCAGGGATCGAAGTTATGAAACCTTTTCCCTGGGAAGAACGACATTTTTGCAAGTTTTTTCCTTTGATAGTGAACAAAGAGTGAACAACTTCTAAAGTCTTTTATTATCTTTCACTTGGTGACTCCACATTTAAATAAGCTGACATCCGATCGAAGGAATACCAAACAAAGACCAAAGGGTAAACAAACCATGCCCGTTTTCGATCCCGAAAAAATACTGAAAGCTAGAGGTTCCCTTAAGCCAACCATTGCAGTCTACCAGCTTAAATATCCACAACCCAATACCAAGAGTTTCATTGAACCTTCAAATTTGCACAATCCCCTCCCTAAAATCATCAACCCAACTTTAACTCTCTCTAAGGTTAAAAGTGAAATTCATCCAACAACCTTTGGCGTACACAAAGGTAAAAACCCCACAGTGGATTTATCAGAGATCGATATCCCACCAACTCTTCAGTTAGATTTCACAACCTCACCAAGTCTCGAAGAGTATACCATATACTCATATTCCACACCCGTGGGTTCCCTTGATTTCATCTCTTGAAAATATGAGGATCCAAGTCCTCGTATCTCTTTTCACCCATCTTCTCTTTTCTCGTCTCTCGAAGAAGCTAGAAATTCATTTTTAGTCTTCCAGAACCCTCTATATAACACACATTTTCCCTATTCGGTAGTACCGATGGTATCCGTCGGAGGAGGTGGAATGGCTCCAGGAGGAGGAGCCGGGGGTCAAGGGCCTCCCCCACCTCCCAGATTTTTCACTAAAGTAGTTGCGAGATATGCGCCTTTGGTCCTGCCCGTCCCTCTCCATGACCTTCCTGAAAATCACATAAAAAACTTACCTAAATTTATAGGGGAAGGGGACTTGACCGCAACTGAACATATAATTTTTTTTTATCAGTTTGTCGATATCCTAGGTCTCAAACACGAAGACGTATATTTGAGATTGTTCGTTCATACTTTCAAAGGACATGTACGAACCTGGTTTCGAAGTCTACCCGTAGGATCGATATTATCCTATGATGCCCTAGAAGACTCCTTTCTTAGACAATGGGGCGAAAGGAAAGACCATTTGTATTATTTGACAGAGTTTGACTCTTTAAAGAAAAAGACTTCAGAAACTGTTATGGAATTCATTCAAATATTTAACAAGTTATATAATAAGATCCCGGTCAAATTTAAACCATCCCAACCTGCAGCCAAGGTAACCTTTGCGGGAGCCTTCGAACTCGATTTATCACTTCTTTTGAGAGAAAGGAGGGGGGCTACCCTAACCTGAATGCAATATGATGTTGTAGAATTTGAATCTAATATGATGGCTTCTGGCAAGTTGAAAACCAAGGTATAAATGGGAAACCGAGAAAACAAGTAGGACCCTTAGGGTCCAATAGATCCACAGACGACAAAATGGATGATATGGCTAGGATAATTAAGGAGTTATCAAATAATATTTCCAGAATGGTGCTAGATCAATCCAAGGCCGATTCTTTCGTTAAAATGGAATTCAGAAGAAACCCCAATCCTCAAAATCAACAAAGGCAGATTAAAAATGAAGACCAGAAAATTCAAACCCCTTTAAAAAATGAAAATTTTATAGGAGGAAACGACCCACAAGATTTCGAGGGTCTAGAAGAAGATGTGAAAAATTTGGGTGACGACTGCACTCAACCTTATTTAACCAAAGAAGATTATGAGAAGTCCTTAAACACGCAACAACCATCAAATAAAGATGATGACATAAACAACACTGATTTCGCTATATGTCAAGAAACGACCGATAATGTAATGGTTGAGATCCAACCTAGGTATAACCTAAGGTCTAAAAACAAACCTACGTCGATTCCTCAACCCAATAAAATTCTCCCTAGTGGTGAAGTATACGAGCCCACCCCAAAAGAGACCGAGATACCTAATAGAAAAATGGAAGGGGAAGACTCGCTAGATCCTAAAGTAAAGGAGGTTGAGACCCAAACAAAGGAAACCAAGATAGATGAAACACATAAACCAGTAGATAAACTCACGGGTGATAAATCAGCATAGATAAACAAATTAAAAAATAAGGAGTCTGGGGTTTCAACCAAAGAAATAGACAAAGGTGGTGGAGGTTTCAACCTCGAAAATGAGATAAACAACATAAAAATACCAATCCATTTGGTGGAATTAGCAAAGAATCCTATATATCGAAAGTAGATGACCAAAGCGATAGGTTTTTCGGAGCTAGAAAGTCACTCTGACGTGATAAAATTGGAAGATGATAAGCCCAATATCACTTTTGGTCCAGATTTCAAGGGTGCCAGAGACACCGTCGCTCCCTTCTATATCACCTTGAATTTGCATGATCGACTTCTGCATAACTTCATGCTAGACTCTGGGGCCTCACATAATGTGATGCCCAAAACTATTATGGATAGACTAGGCCTCGAGATCACCAAGCCTTATGGAGATATATACTCTTTCAATTCAAGAAGAGTTAAGTGCATGGGTATGATAAAATATTTAGTAGTCACTCTTTCACAGGTCCCTGTGAAAAGCGTCCTGATGGATGTAGTTATTGCCGATATACCCCCGAAGTATGGATTACTGCTATCTAGGTCGTGGGGAGACAAAATTGGTGGGTCTCTTAAATTAGCCATGACCTACACCACGATTCCTATGTTTGGTGGACAACTTACTCAACTATATAGGGAAACAAAGCTAGACTACACAATGAGTGACCCTCAGAATCCTTACAATTATCCTATTTATATTGTTGATCAGGGTCTAGGAAATTGTATTATGTTTTTTGATGATGACGTAAATAGTTGTGCATAAGAGAATTACTTAGAAAATAATGAATCAGGAAAGACATACGAAAATATGCATAGCACTGGGATTTGGAAAATGTTTTTTGACGATGCCCTGTCATGTGAAGGAGCAAGTGCAGGAGTACTTTTTGTGGCACAAAAAAAACGAATTTGTTATCCCTTTCTTTTACAGGCTTCAGTGGGATATAGACTACACCAATAACATATGTGAGTATGAAGCCTTAGTCCTAGGGTTGGAAGCTGCAAGGAAGTTGGACATAAAGAACCTTGAAGTTTACGAAGATGTAGAGTTGATAGTGAAACAGATAAATTAGCAATACCAGGCCAAACACCCAAGATTGAGATCTTACAGAAATTGCGCTTGGGATCTTATGGAAAAAATATTTTCATTGATAAAGGTTCATTTCATCCCACGAGCCGAAAACCAGCAAGTCGATTCATTGGCCAAAGCGGCTTCAACTTTCGCACCCCCCACCGCTTTCAAATTAAAGTACCACGTAGAGGTAAGGCATAGACCATCCATACCAAACAACATACAACACTGACAGGTTTTCAAGGATGACAGACAGATCAGAAATTTCTTGGAAATGGTGGGTGATTTCTCCGAGACCCACATTGACCAGGAGGACCAAAATGATCATACTTGGATTATGAAAGAGGGAGAGGAGCCTCAGGAGTTCCGAGAAAAAATTGCTAACCATCGCATGTTGGTTCTAAAGAACAATCATATTTCGAAAGGACTAATCCCCCTGGAGAGACTGTTCGATCATAATGATATGCCCTTAAAATCCACTATGCAACCCCAACCAAAAGAGGTTGAAGACTGCGATGCAGGGACCAAAGAGGAGCCTAGGATGGTTAAAATATCAAAGTACCTTCCTCCTGAGGTAAAAAGAAAGTATAAAGAATTACTCGGGTGATATAAAGACGTCTTCGCTTGGTCTTACGAAGAAATGAGAACCTACGACACCACTGTGATCGAACACAAGATACCCATGAAGCCTGGTGTCAAACCCTTTAGACAAAAACTTAGACGAATCAACCCTTTCTTATTTCTCGCGGTCGAAAGGGAAGTTAAAAATCTCTTGGATGCAAAAATAATAGTATCACTGAGATACTCTGATTGGGTAGCAAACTTGGTCTCGGTTAGAAAGAAGAGCAGGGAGATTAGACTGTGTGTTGATTTTAGAAACCTAAATAAGTCCTCCCTCAAAGACAACTACCCTCTACCCAAAATGGATCATGTATTAGAAAAGGTAGTTGGGGAAAATAGGATGTCGATGATCGAAGGGGTTCTTCGGGTACAATCAAATTTCCGTAAATGAACATGATAAAGAAAAAATAGCCTTCACTACCCCTTAGAGCACATTCATGTATGATAAGATGCCTTTTGGTCTAATGAATGCAGGTGCCACCTTCCAAAGCACTATGGATATCGCTTTCATTGGTGAAAGAGACAAGTTCATGGTTATCTATCTCGATGATCTAACCATTTTTCCTAAATCTGACGAAGATCATTTGATACATCTCAAGCAGACATTTGAAAAATGTCGTAGGTTTGGTTTGTCTTTAAACCCCCAAAAGTATCACTTTGCCATGCAAGAATGTAAACTCTTCTGTCATATTGTGTCTTGAGACAGAATTAAAATTGATCCTAGCAGGGTTGAAGCTATAGACACTATAAATATTCCTAGAAGCGTAAAAGAAATTCAGTCATTCTTAGGAAAAAAAAATTTTTGAGGAGATTTATCCCAAACTTTGTTGAAATTGTGAAATTGATCATAGATATGTTAAAGAAGAACAACGAAGTGAAATGGACAGCAGAGGCCAAAGAATCGTTTGCACGCATCAAGAAGTTTATAAGCGAAGCACCTGTACTGGCAAGCCCTGATTATCTAAAGGATTTTCTTATTTTCTCGTTCACCTCTGAACACACACTTGCCATGGTACTCCTACAGAAAAATCAAGAAGGTTTCGAGCAACCGATAGCCTTTTTCAGCAAAAGTCTCAGAGACGTTGAACTCAAATACAATATAATGGAAAAACAAGTGTACGCTATGGTGAAGGCATTAAAGGCTTTCAGAACTTACGTGTTGAATTCCAAGGTAATCACGTACGTACCCACCATATCAGTAAAAGACATATTGGTTCAGTCCAACAGTGATGGCAAAAGGGGACGGTGGCTCACTAAAATTCAAGAATATGATCTGGAGATAAAACTGATGAGACTAGTAAAAGGTCAAGGTTTGGCTAAACTCTTAGCTGAATCAAATTTCAGAGCCCTCAGTATAAATGGCCTACAGGGATGTGATGAGGATGTGGACATGAATGAGCTCGATGAGAAAACAAGTGCAATCAGAATTGAAGAGAAGTTTGCCTCATCTGATTAGTACAAAACATAGTGTCCTACTTGTATAAATTGAAATGCAAGTGATTTATCCCCATCCAAAGACAGGATGATAAAACTTCATGTAGTCAAGTACTGTATATCTGAAAGTCAATTATTTTGGAAGGACTCACTTGGATTCCTATTGGTTTGTTTGGTTGAATCAGAAACAGAGAAGGTCATAAGCGAATTTCACGAAGGAGTGTGTAGGGGACATCACGCTTGGAGGGAGAAAACTTATAAGATCCTGAGGGAAGGGTATTATTGGCCAAAATGTTTCTTAGACATCAATGCCAAAGTCAGAACCTGCAAACCTTGCCAATTGTTCATAGGCAAGCATAAACTCCCAGTGCTACCGTTGGTTTCGGTCAAGATGGAAGCCCCTTTTCAACAATGGGGACTAGATTTTATAGGCGAAATTAACCCCCATTCTAACACTCAACACAAATGGATCCTGACTTCCACATATTACTTCACTAAATGGGTGGAGGCTATTCCAACCAGAAGGGCAATGAATTCGGTGGTAATAGATTTCCTAGAAGAGAACATTTTGTCTAGGTTCGACTGCCCCCAAAAGATAGTCACAGATAATGCCCAGGCTTTTAAATCTATGGCTATGATCATTTTTTTCCAAAAATACAATATCGTGCTCGGCCATTCCATGACATATTAGCCTCAAGGAAATGGACTAGTTGAGTCTTCAAACAAGAGTCTGATCATTGTAATTAAGAAAGTGTTGAATGAGAACAAAAAATATTGGCACGTACATTTGAAATACGCTTTATGGGCGAACCGGATAGGCACAAAAAAATCTATTGGCACTTATCCTTTCCAAATGGTGTATGGGACCGACATGGTATTACCCATAAATCTATCACTTCCCGTAATGAAACTTTGGAAAGATGAGAAAGAAGAACCGAATCCTATCACAAGAAGGATAAACCAGCTAATTGAAGTACAACAACACAGGGTCGAAGTGGATGAAAGGTTGCAAAAGAATCAAGATGACATGAAAACATTATTCGATCATAAGGCCAAAGACAGAGAGTTTCTCCCCGGTGATTTGGTCTTGAAATGGGATGCTAGGAAGGAAGACTCGGAAAAACACGGAAAATTCGATCATATCTGGTACAGACCATTCAAAGTCGCAGTTCCTGATGGAAAAAATTCGTTTCTATTAGAAAATCTGGACGGTAAAATTTTCAACGCCCCTGTCAACAGGCGTTATTTAAAACACTATATGCAATAATTGGTTCCCAACAAATTTCCATTGTATATACCGGTTTGTGTTTTTTTTCTATTTCATAATTTCTCTTTGGTAAGTTTACTTTCACCTCTAATTAATTAGGTCAATAATTTTTGTAGAAGTAGAGATACAAAATTTTCAATATATTCAGCTCTTTAAAAAAAAAGAAAAAAAAAAAAAGAACTCTTCGTGTTTAAAGGATTCCGGCTTGCATCCCACACGAGCAAAAGGAGCAAATAGAAAGTCATATATCGGAGACTAAATTCGCCGAAAATAGGTGATAGAAAAAGTTTTCTGTTATTCTAAAAGAAAATGAAATGGTGAGGCAAAGGTACAAATTCCTGAGAGTTTTTCTTTTCTTTTAAATTAAGGTCTCCAAAGCGTCGTAATGATCTCATAAATATAATGTTTTCTCTTGAATGGTGATTAAAAGAACGACTCCTTACTCTGGTCCTAAGAGTTTCACCTAGACAAAGATAGGGGGTAATTAAAATAAGAAAAGAAGGTAAAGCATCTCCGGAAAAGGGTCCCAAAAGTCGGTTTTAGTCTATAATCGTTGTGTTTCGAATCCCATATTTCTTTTCATCACCCTTTTTCTATCCGTAGACTTACCTTATTAAAAAACCAAGCATCCTTCCAGGTTCCATACATAGGGGAAAGAGATTATGTTTTAGATTTGGAAGCTGTAAAGACGATTTTAGAAAGTAAGCCAGTCTTCACAACTCAGTCTCTTACTAAACAAAGTTATGCGTAGGTTGATCCTGACTCTTATAGGTTTTTTAACAGTTTCAAAGGATCAAGGCTTGCTTGAAAGAAGGCCCCTAGAAGTAATCTTTCCCATTTTCCCTACGGGATAAGGTGTTTTGAAAGTTAAGGGAAGGTTGGTATCGAGTAATCAAAGCAAGTTGACAGACCTCCAATGCAAATATTACACAGATATCATCCCTCATACAAACTGATTTCCCCCACTTCGCGTTCTAAAAAGTAAATTATAAGAGAGATGGTGAAAGGGAATTCATATTTTATTTCCCCCATCTAGTCCAAAAACATGATGAAAGGAAATTCAAAAATGATTGCCCTCGTCTGAGCATTTAAATGCATAATATATTTCGAAGTGATGAAAGGAAATTCAGTAAAAAGGGCCAGATAAATTCATCGGGGTACTGAACAGGCTCACTGGAAGTGAAGCAATATATGAGATATCTGTAAGGTTGTTATACATGAATCTCACTCTACTCTGATAATCATCTTTCTCAAAACTGGATCTGCATCCTAAGTTCAGACAATGCTCCCCAATTAAAAACATGTAATAAACTTCGTTTGATGCAAGCCAAAAGCCACAAGATCTGTTGGATTTCCTAGCACTATTTTGATTGTCTTAAGGCAAACTTGAATTCAGTAACGAGAAAGAGAAATTCATGAAAGGGGCTGCAGCTGATTTTGAAACGCGTTTGAGTGTTGAAAAGATTTTGAGAAGTAAAAGATGAAATCTCTTATTCCCTCTGTATCCCCTTTCCTTAAGCAAGTTTCACAGAAGTAAAACCAATGAGTCCATTTACCCAATACAGGTACGTGGTCTACTGTTTTTCCCATCTCGCAGGAAGATGAGATCCCTAGTTGGAGCCTATGTTGGAGCTACCTTTCTCAACTGGTTTAAATGTAATTCTTAAAATCAAAGGTTAGCCATTAAGTTGTCTTTTACTTCGTGACCTTTACCCACTAAAAATATCAGTAGTCCTGATTTGCAAAGTGTCGATGGCCGTTGTACTCCTAAGCCATTTCCATTTAGATGTTAAAGAATATTTTTCACTTTTATATAGCTTGACATATCACGTTTCAAGAGTTACAAGTCACACGTTTTCCAAGCCCCGATGCACGAAGTTGCGAAACAACCTTGAAATCTTACCCAAGTTAGCGCCGAGAGTAAAGTTCCTTAAACCTTAGTTAAATTTGTCGGGATTTCGCATCTCGGCGATCACTCTCCCCAAAATTCTTACTGTCATAACTCTGATAGGAGAAGTTGCGAGATAGTTCTACAAGTCACCCGGGTTAGTGTCAGGGGTAAGTCGTTTTAAACCATAGTTAAACAATGTCGGGGTTTCGCGACTCAGCAATCACTCCTCCAAGAAACTATACCTTCGTAGCCCTGAGTCACAAAATCATGATGTGAATTAAAAATTGACAAATTAAACATTGACTAATTAAACACTGATTAATTAAACACTGATTAATTAAACACTTAATCCGGATCACTTTTTTTTTCTTATCTAGATCGCGTCATTGCGATCTCGAGTTTTAGGAGCTCGAAGGATAGGAATGAAATCTCTCGATACGGTGAACTCCGAAAAGGGTGATTAAAGTTTAAATAAAACCTAATTAAATAAGCTAAGCCAGATTAATCAGCGCATTAATACAAATAGTAACAGGCACCGTCTATGGGCTAAATTTAAATGTTTTTTTGCACTAACTTGAGTCACGACCCGTCAAAATTTATGGCATTTATTTGAAATGAGGTGAAGTGATAGGTAAATATATTGTCTTTATTGTTAAATATTTCTCTAAAATCTATTTGACCGTTCTGTTCATAAGGACTTTGAGTATTTAAATGGTCGAGATATAGAGTTCTTTCTCTCATTGTTTCAAATTTCATTTCTATCTTGCGCAAAGAAGCTTTTCTCACTAGGATAATTTCTGTATGTATACACATTTTTACTACAAGAGAGAAATGTCAGATTCCTCTATCATGGCCCCACGAAAAGTGTCCAAGGTGATTGCCGAGAGTTTAGGGAAAGGCTCAGATACTGTTTCAGATATGTCACCCCGAAGTGTTGATTCTGTCAGAACCTGGTCATATATCTTCAAGGTTCTTCAGTCCAAATTGGTGAACTGTTCAGATGATTCCAGTGATAATGAGAAGGACGATTTGGCCACCAAATACAAAATCTTCATTCAAGTAGAGATGCATAAGATAGCGTCCAGGCCACGACTCCTTCATTATTATGACATGATCCGATGGGCATTAGATCATGTGGATATTCCAACCAGAACTATTATCAGCGAGCATAAGGTGACCATTGGGACCTTCAGACCAGAACATTTGTAGGCGATGTACCAATTTTCACCCACACCAAACTTCTCACATAATGCCGAGTTTCTGTAGGGTGTTAAGCGGAAAAAATGCAAGCAATACAATAGAAATTTGTCTGATTTGATCAAGGATTAGGTCTTGCACCCCGCAAAGTTTAGGGCAGACAGTAACAAAGTTTATTCAATCTCCTCCCTGGAACCGCAATTCAAATATATAGCAATGATGACCTGTTCGTTGTATGGGAAGGAGGAAACCACCCATTGTTTTCTCCCGTGGGTGCCTCTCATTCATACAGTCGCTGAAGGTTGTTCTTTCGACTGGGATAAATTGTTGTCAAACAGTTTAACGAGATGGATTACTGAATATCGGATGCAGAGGGCGAATGGAAAGGCCACTTCATTTTTTATGTCTACCTACATCATGGATGTTGTCTGTTTCAGGACGCCATTCCCTCTAATCAGATGGATTTGGACTCCATCTGAGGCTGAGCCTATCCATGTCTACCACTCCAAACTTTGGGAAGATAAGGAAACATAATTTATATATGAAATTTTCAATTGGGTAATGGTACCAATGCATATCTCCATCTTTGGCAACCCACCGCCTAGGATTTCAGATAACATCACCACCAACTTAAGCAATGTGGTCGATTGGTACGTAGAGGTAGAATTTTCATACATCAGGGCGTTCGCAACCTGTGTTCCCCCCTATGCTCTACCATTATTCATACCAGATAGGCTGGTTTGTCATGACATCGATAGGAAAACTTTGATTGGTGGCATAAGAAAATAGCTTAAAGGATTTTCAAAGAAGGTATGGCCATCCTTCCCCATTCATTTGAGCACATATTCTTTATTATATTTCGGACACGCAAAATCTGAGGTAGCGGCTTTGGAGGATATTAAATTAGTCCACATTGAGTTCAATAAACATGACCCACACAGTATCGTGGGTAATCACATGGCAAGTTGTGGCCTTAAAAGGTATGAACATGAGAATTCACCTAATGAAGACATCTTCCAAGGGACGAGATCCTATGCTGAGGTCCTAAGTCGGATCCAAACCCTGTCTCCCAAGGATATGGTTGATTTCTTCAAATTTCAAGAACATCGATGGAGTTTCCTTCCCCCAGTCTTACAGGGTAAGAACTCACCAAATACATATGTACAACAAATGGAAGCCAAGGGCTCCAAAGATTCAAGAATTGACCAAGAGGAACACCAGGAAAAGAAGAAGCAAACAGGGGCCCCAAAACAGGAAGTCGAGATCCCCAACCCTCCAAGTAGGCAATCCTCAGTTGTTACCCCAGGGAAATCATCCAAGCAGATTGACAACCCCATCATTTATGTTACTCCCCTACATTCCATAAAGGGGATCCCAGAAGAAGGATGGATTTTTGGTGAAGAACTAACGCCCATAACTGTGGAAGAGTTGCCTCTGAATGAATTTTTCTTTGATAAGAAGAGAAAGGTCATTGTGAGACAAGAAATTTATCAAGAAGTAGGTACGGTAGCTAAGAAATTTAAAATCCTTGCTGATGGCAAGGTCATGAAAAAGGAGGAATTTGCAACTCACATAGTAGGGACATTGGGGGATTTTGCTACAACCAACCAATATTCTGTCGAGTCCCTAAAAGAACAATTGAAGCGGAGAAAACGCTTGATCAAAACTTTGGAGGATAAGATGGCTACAACATAAGCAACCACGAGAGATAAGGGGAACACAGGTATAGAGCTAGCTAGGGAAACATATCAAAATGAAATTGAGCAGCTCAAATACGATCTCGAACAGACATAGCAGATGGCTTAAACTAGCCAATCACAAATAAGTCAGCAAGGAGAATTGATAGGGTAGTTACAGGAAAAATTAAATTTCGTTGAAAGCCATATGATAGATATCAGGATATTCCAATCCCAAGCCATAGAAATCCGAAAAAGAGTGTCAGAATCTCAACAAGGTTTACTTGCTAAAGTGGAAACTATTCAAAACCACTTCCAACTCATTGATCAAGTACTGGAAAACATATCCTTCAGAGAAAAAGAAGCTGGGGCAGCTTGAGTCATTTTCCAAGAGGCTGTTATAGCCATGACAAAAAAGGAAATGGGTAGTAGTTCTAGGATTTCCATCCCAAAGCAGACCCAAGGTAACATCTTGCTGAAGGCATGGGAGCGTAACATATCAGAAGGCAGACAACGAGATAAAGAGGTAAGAAACTCTTGTGAAGAGACTTTTGGCTTCATATATAGGAGATTGTTGGATCTCGATAGTGAAAACAACACTGAGGCATTGGGCCAGATTAATATAGCCAAGCACTTGCGCAATATCAAGGAGAATGAGGAAAGAGAGTTGGATGAAATATCACAGATAACCCAGACAGATATAATCCAAGTAGATAAATAGCTAATAAAACCAAGTGTACATTTATGTTCTATCAGTGCCGAAGACTGATAGGTAGAAGGAAAGTTTCCACAATTAGTGAAGGATTATTACACTTTTGAGGCAAATGATCAAACAGAACCTTCCAGGTTGATAGCCCAGTTGGTGGAGAAGTGTGTCTCTTGCACCGAGCATGTGAAGGGGCAGGTTTATGGTATCAAAAAATGACAAGTGTTTGCCTGTTATATTTTAGAAATCGAAGAGAAAATAAAGGAAGGTGTTCCATTTTCATGAAAGAAGGACAGAGACAAAGAATTGAAACGTTTAATCTCCATTTTGTTATAACCGAAAAAACTCCTGGAACGATTGAAATTCCAGCATGTAGAAGTTTGCATAAATATGAAATTAGAAGAAAGAAAAGGGGCTGGACCTTTTTGGTCGATTGTAATAGAGACTCTCTCCTTTTGAAATTTAATACAAAGCAATCTGAAGACTCCTGATTCCGTCAAGACTGTGTTATGAGTTTGTTTCCTCTGTGATTTCATATTCAATTTCATTTGACATATATATATTTGATGAATGTTTTTACTGCAATTTAGTAAAACCTCTACTGTGGTGATTAATTTTTAGTCATCTATATCCTTTACAATTTTTCCTTTGTATCGGCTATTAGCAGGTACAAGACCTGTGAACTCTTTAGATCTTCATATTTTATGCTTCTTCATATTTATTCTTATCTTTTTCTTCTTCTGTTTACAGGCTGAGATTCTCCCTTGATAGGAGCCTCGCATTATAGACAGCTTAATGTTTTTCTCACATTTCAAACGCCATTTATGGGAAAAGGACTTTGGTTTGCACTTTATCTTCAAATATCGGATTCAAAGTTCTCTTTTATACGATCAAATTGATACAGCATCAAAAACCTCGAACTCTCCTTTAATTTTCCCTGTTCCTCTATGACTTTCCTCGTCGCAAGACAACCTAATATTAAACCCGGCTTGTTGGACTAGACCCATATCACTTTGAACCTTTTTGATACCATAATTAAAACAACCACCACCTAGGTAGAACTTGAACGTTCATGGGCCGCAATTGAACGGGATATAAGCATCCAGGAACAGTTGGAAGCGAGACAACGACAACCTGGAAATCAGCCATAGCTTCCTTTCCCGAAGGTTGATTCTTCCCCCTTTATATCCTTTACTCACTTTCGGATTCCTAGACATTGTACGTTATAAGCCTTAAGTATAGACTCTGCAACAACAAATTGAATAATAGCCATTGATCGCAGGTTAGGTGAGAAGTAATATCAACCGTCAATCACTTTCGATATTAGGGTTAGGTCATAACCCAATATTATAAAAGAAAAGCTAGGGTGAAGGAGGAAGACACTTGATATAATGATACAGAGATGAGAAGAAATTGTATTCATATTATTGGATCATGAAAGAATGTGATTCAAATATATATTGGATAGGTGTACAAGGAATTCCATCTAGAGATTAGGTTAGGGATAAGATAGAACGAAGGCAAAGTGGTTTTCAACTTATTGAAGCCAAAACAACATGGTTGCATTGTATGGAGTTCCACATAGTATTTGAGTATGTGTACGTTGTCTCAGTAGAGATAGGCACATATACATTGGTTTTCATAAGGATATTTGTGTACAACTCATGAATCATGAAAGTAAAAGGTTGTACAATAGCGCAAGATATTTCTAGATTTTTTTGTATTTCTCTATGGGCCATTATCCCAGGTAAGGGATCCCTTGTAATATTTTAAGTTATTTGAATGGTAAAATTAGTTAATGGTAACAATATATTTTTGTATTGTGGTTGATATTTTTGGTTTCTGGTATTGCTTCCTCTATCTTTACTTGAGTTGAATATTCCAACAATGTATGTTGTTTCATGAGATTCTAATTTTATTTACAATAAGGAAATCACTAGATAACAAAATAACTATGTGTTGGAGTAAGGACTTCAACAATTAAATCATCCTCATCAAAAGAGTACCCTTCAAACGTGGTTTTCTAGGGTTGTTTTCCATACATAACAACTTTCACTTCTTTTCACAAACAAGCATCTCTCTGAGCACTAAGATTGCATCCCCTTAAATCTACCTTTAAAGGAATTATATAGTAAATATGAGGTCTTCAAATGAGTGCATTGGCGATCCTATTTAGAGTCCCTTTGACACATGTAATATCAAAGTTGTACTCACTTAGAATTTAGGGCCAATGCCTTTGTCTTGTACTTAGATCCTTCCATGAGAATATATGTTGTAAACCAATGTGATTAGTCTTCAAATCAAAATTTTGACCCACCAGATAATGTATCCATAGCATTAAAGCATGGAGTATTGTTGTCAATTCCAAATAATGAGATACATACTCCTTCTCATGTGGTTTTAACTTACTAGAAGTATACAAAAACACTCTCCCTTATTGGGAAAGAACATCACCCAATCCTTCCTTAGATGCATCTACACATACAACAAAATATCGGTCCACATCAGGCACTTTCATCATTGGTGTTGAATTCAACAAATAATTAATCTTAGTAAAATATTGATCACACTCCTTTCTCCATACAAATATCACTCCTTTCTTAATCAATGAAGTGATTGGGTTAGTAACTTTGAAAAACTCTTCCAAAACTCTTCTTTAGTAACCGACCATATCCAGAAAATATGCATGTCAAGCATAGTTTTTAGTATTATCCATTCAATAATAACTTCAATTTTTGTAGGCTTTTCAAAAATAACTTCACCATATATAATATGCCCCAAATAGTGGATTTCTAATTGAAAAAATGAACATTTTGGCACTTTTTCATGTAGCTTATTCTCCCTCGGACATTGTAGAACCAATATCAAATGCTCTTTGATGGCACAGGGGAAAACCCATGGTTCAACGCTATAAAAATGAACCAACAAAAACCTAACTACCGACCCTTTCGGCAACACCTGTGAAGAAGATGAAGTCCCACCCGAGGTAGAGGCAGGGGTGGTTGCAGGACTCAAGTGTCTGCAACCTTAGCTGGGACACAGATCTGTGACTCTAGTATTTAACAAAGCACTCAACAGTACACCCTCATCAATATCTTAACCAATATATACTTCGCAGTTACAACAAAGCATCGCAACATTCACCCAAATCTAATGTATATAATAACTTAGCATAAGGAACTAGATCAGATCTAGCAGATTCAAGCACTAAGAAAGTCATAGATGTCATATCTAGCATCCAGATTCATCATAAGCACAAAGCATAAATAGATCTATCTATCTATATAAAATCATTTAGCAAATAACAGATAAACATATCAGAACATCGCACATAGAAGAATAACACAATATTTACGTGGTTCACCCCCACCCTGGGGCTACGTCCACCAAATCTTCTTCTTTATTAAGTTTAATCATCCATCTACATGCACAGAGACACAAAAACCTTACTTTGCATAGGAAAAGATATATGCTTAGCTCACTAGATCCTCCTTCCTTGCGTTACAACACAAATCACTTCACAGTCTCCTACAATGACTTGCACTTAGCTCAACAAGCCGCACAGTATGAACGAAGCCTTACAATTCTCAATCACATAGATCCAACTCTTAGCACTTATCCAACTTGCACAAATACTTATTAAATTTCTTAATCTTCTATTTATACATACAAAATAGGCCTAAACATGCATAAACCCATGGGATAACATCCCATACCCATTACATATTCCCAAATCCCAAAAAGGACCCAAAAAGGGGCTGAGATTCTGGGATCTCTACTTTGTCTTGTGCTCCGTCTTCGACAGACTATTGAAGTTCCAAAAATAGTTCAAACTTGATCAAGGATCTCCCAAAACTTGGTCAAGGGCCAACAGGCCCCCAACACTCACTTGTGACTCATCCTGAGTCACTCTGGTCTGACTATTTTTGCTTTGAATGCCTCAAGCTTGGCTCAAGCTACTTCGACCTGTTGTTGTGCTACAAACTCTTGTTTAGTGAACTCTTGGATGAATGCATCATTCAGAGGTCCCTCTAGATGTTGTTCAAATATAGTGACAACCTTCTCTAACTATGCTCCTTGGCCTTCTACCTCTGTAAACAATTGATAGGCCTTATCTCATATAGGTTGGAGTTTCTGATTTACCTCCATAACTCTGCTCTGGATAGTATGGATATGTTGTTTCGCGGTTCATTTCTCTTGGGATCACTTTATTCTTTCCACAACTGACAGGGACTTCAGCTGCACCTGTATCTTTTCGGTTTGATACTTCACCTCTTGGAGCTGCGACTCTAGTGCCTTCAATTCTGGGTTCTCCGTGAATTGTTCATAGGTATGGTCATTGTGATTAGTGAGTTTCTTACATTCCAGGGTAATATCCTTTAGCCTTTCAACTGCGCTCTGGGTGGTTTCTTCTCTTTGGTCTCTTACTTCTTGTGGGGTCTCAGGTACAATGCGTAGCTCCAAATCTATTATGCATTGTTGTAGCTGTTGGATGGCCTCTGCGAGCTGGTTAACCTACTGTGTAACTCAATCTTTTTCCTTTATTTCTAAGATTGTCACAGAGAGAAGTGTGTAACTCAATCTTTTTCCTTTATTTCTAAGATTGTCACAGAGTGAAGTGATTTGTTGACTGCTTCCTTTACCTTTAGTTGCTCCGCCAACAACTGTTACTTTTCTTCATCAAACTTCGCTTTGAGATCAATATTTTCCTATTCTACAGCACTGCATTTCTCCTCAAGCTCTTTCTGTACTTGCACTAAATACTAGCCTGGGTGGCTTTTTCTGTCTCTTCTTGTGCTCATCAAAGATGAGATTTGACTGTATCATCTAGGAGGTGGAGTTGAGCTGGCTCATCTCCCAATTCTGGTTCTCCTGGCGTAGTGGAGACTGCACAAGTGGAATGTAGGGCCTTCTGTACCCCTTGGAGTTCATTCTCAATTCGATCATACATATTCTCTTTCTTTTCTTCTTGTTTCTCTGTTATTTCTAGTGAAGAATATTGCAGGGCTTCTATGATAAAGTCGAAGTCATCAGAGGTGAGGACGGTCTGCATATTGGTCATGGTGGCCTTCACTTTCTTCCTCGAGGAAGGTTTCAAAGACAAACCTTTCATCTTTTTTAGGAGATCAACCTCGCCTCCTTGCTTCTGTTCGACTTCTTTGTCATCTAACTCTTCACCAACACCTCATTTCTCTAGTGATATGGAAGCAATTTTCATGGATGTGTTGTCTAATTCTTGGACCTCTTCAGTATTCTTTGTCCTGCTGGGTCTAGGTGTATCTTGCATTATTTCTGGGCTATCGATATTGGATATCTCCGCAAGGTTTGTTGGGATAAGGTGGTCTGCCAACCAATCCTTAGTGATCTCCTCCAAGTCTTCCTCTGTCATCTTGTAGTAGGACTGAAGTTGTTGCTTGTGTTCATCGACGCGAGTTGTGATGTAAATAAAATGCCAATTTTCATTAAGCTTCATCAAAGGCCTGAACCGGTGTAGAGTGTTCAGAGTCATGCGAGGCTCATATTGTATGGATATCTTTAGTTGGTTGTAGTAGGTATGAAAAACAACATTTGATTGCCATTGTTTATTCATGTCACTTGAGTACCACAATGTACTAAAATTCACATCCAGTGGTTCAAATGACTCGATGTCTGGGAAGGTCATACCTTCTAGTATCTCCTAGGAAATAAAAGCTATAAGGATCAAGAGCCAGCTGAAATGAAATTCATATCATTGATATTGTGCTTCTTTGTAGTCGAGTTCCAACTAGTTCACCAGGTACTTCACCCAATTCATATGAAGGCCTTCCGTGCACTTCCTTGCGAGGTCGACTACAAAACTGGTGAGTTGGGTAGGTCGATTATTTCATACTAAATTCCCTGCAATCAATTGACAGGCGAGGAACACTGCTCCACTCTGGATAGAAGCTACCTTGTAGCCTCGCATTCCCTTCTCAACATCGTCATAAGTGTCCTTGATATTTTTTGCTAGGGCACGAACTATGGTTTTTCTAGGGTAAAACTCTTGGGGATCAGGTCCTTTCATACTCAACCCTGTGATCTGATTGATCACCATAGGATAAACTATTATACGATGGTTTAGCCACAAATAGTCGCCATGGTAACAAGATAGGAACATATTGACACAGACATTGACTTCCTGGTGTCTACCAAAGTGGGGAACCTTCATGACATTTAGTAGGGTGGACTGTGCGAGGTTCATAGTCCATGACTGAGGGACTATCTTCGAATTATTCCCATTAGTTTTGGTTGGGTACTTATGTGGGGCAAGCATGTTGTTGACTTTGTGATCTCCAAGGTTGAAGTCACTAAACTTCAATGCTGCAATATTATCTTGGTCTGCTTGAACTGCGCGTATCCCCTTCGGGAGGTACACCGTAACCAAGGTGTATCTGAATTCTCTGGGCATGTTGTCTCGATTTACTGCTCCACTCAGAGATGGTATATAGGCAGGTAATATGGTCGAGATCAATTTGGAATTCACTAGATCATCCCTGTTCTTGGTTCTCTTTTCGTCTTATGTCCGAGATGGTTCGGCTTCACAAGTAGTGGATGGAGAGGCTGGAAGTCCTCTTGTCGATGATTCTTGTACAACTGTAGACATCGACATGACTCTTTCAGTCATGAGGTCGATCAAAACTTCTTCAACAACTTTCTCTGCATCGCTCAACTCGTCTGACATACACGCTCAGGATTAACAATCTTGGGTTCGGGGAGTAACTTAGACACATCAATGGGATAGACAAAAAGAGTACGATGATCACTGTATAAAATCAACTTAGTCTGTGGGCTCAAATTATCGGTTGGAAAAAGTGTTCTCGGTGCATGGCACAATGGGATAAATAGGTAACTCGGCAATGGGTCAATTACAATGGGTATGAAGCCTTCATTAACTCGGTTATGTCCATTATGGTGCGGTCCCAATGTTCGGATGGTGAGATATCTATCCATAAATGTCTTTCTATCCATTCAAAGCATTGGTCTAATGGTTATAATGTCCCCAAAGGGTATATTGCTTTGCCATGGCAAAGTGCCATGTGTCATTGTTTGATATCCCGAAGAAGCTCCAATTTTGCAAATTTTTCTTCTATGAGGCTCCCTCTGGAACCTTCTGCAACTTTTTTATCTTAGCTCTCTTCTTACTTAGATTTCTATCCTTCTTCCCAGTGAGCTTCGTCTCGGTATGCCTTTTTCCATTCTGATTCTTATCTTCTTTTGGCATAGTTACTTCACACTGTTGAGATTATTTCCTAAGATTCGAGGGTGATCCTTATTCTTTATTTGGAATAGGTACTTCAATCTTTTGTGGGTCTTATAATGTTCTTGCAACTTTGGCATCTGAATATCTAGTGTTAAATAGCTCTGATATGTTCTTCTTTTCTTCAATGAAGTGTGTGACTCTTCTAGTCATGAATTATTTTAACTCTCACTTCTTCTTCTCTAAAAATTCCTCTTCTTCTTGCCTTCTGGCCTAATATCTTTCAATCCAAGGTTTTCCTAGTAGCATGGTAAATGGGGCACTTTCCTCAATAAATTTAATAATCTCAAAATCTTCCTCTG
>SNQJ01S0038840.1:71013-97733 GCA_010110895.2 Picea sitchensis | reverse complement strand
AAACATATAGTGATGAGAAAGGACGTTGTATACCTTGGAGTGATCAGATGAAGTGATAATATGAGTCTAAATATAGGTGATGAAGGGTATAATAATGGCAAAAAGTATGGGCAAAAAGGTACAATATGTGGTCCCAACAATACCAAATTTGTTCATCATTTTTGGAGGACACTGTGGAAGAAGCTGGGGAATAATTTATATTTTATCTTAGCATATCACCCTTATATAGATGAATGAACTAAGGTAGTAAACCAAAGTTTGGTGGATTTGTTGAGGAGTTTAGTAGATAAACATCACATTCGGTGGGATCAGATTCTTCCACAAGTGGAATTTGCATATAACAATTCACCAAATAGGAGCACAGGATAAAGCCCATTCCATATAATTTATGGAATGCAGCCAAGAGGAGTATCTGAGTTGATATACTTAGAGCACAATGAGTTCAGAAGTGTTGGAGCAGAAGACTTTGCAGCAGAGATGCAAGAGCTCCACAGTAAGATTAAAGAGCGGTGTGCATTGTACGCCCTGTGCACTGATTTCTTCTCTCAACTTATTTTTCCCTTGTGGGGATGATAACCCACCCTATGGTATGGTCTCTTTCTCTATTTCATTCTCTGGTTCTAACGCTAGGCCCTACAGTGTGGAATCCCTAGTCATTTCTGCTTCATGCGACCCTTTTCCCTTGGACGCGTCATATTCTATCTATTTGGTGTCCTCTACTGGATGCTCGGGCTCCTGTGCGGGTTCCTTCTCCTCTTACACATGAAATGTCATCTTCTCATGCTCTGGTGTGTGAATTTCTTTGACATCCACCACTGTATGCATCTTATTTGTTCCTTTTTGAGGCACCTGAGTGCTACTCTGTGTGATTCGTCCAATTCTACTTGATGCTCCAACCATTGGAGGTGACATGGCGAATAAATCCAATTTGTAGGCTTCCAAATCGACAGAGGTTAGGGAAAATTCACACTCTATCACTCTTTCACTCGGGTCTGTGATCTTATTCTTAGCAAATAACACAATGGGCCATTTCCACCACTTTTTTGGACTTTATAGTGTAACGAAGAAGTAATAGTTGTGTCACACTGATAGTTGTCTTTTTTTCACTTTTCTCCATGTTTCGGTTGAATGATCTTCTGTGCACGGTGTTTTCAAACCCTAGTTTCCTTGCGTCGCACTATTCTGTTCTTACCCAGTTCTAGTTTGTCAAGACCTTCCATGTGCGCCAGTCTGTTTTTGTTTTTATCCTCTTTTTAATTTTTATGGATTTTCTTCTTTTTCTTCTTTTTATTTGTTTTTCTCATTTTCCCTCCCTTGCTTCTACTATAATATACTATACATATATTCTTACTGCACGGTAACTTTCTAGGTGTTAGGAGGTCGACTGTCCCTATATAGTTTCAGTCGACTCCCATTGATCATTCCTCTGAGTTCTATACCTCCTAAATATTTCAATTGTATAACTCCACCTTCTATGACAATCTTCACTTCATATGCTCCCAACCAATGCATTCTTAATTTTCCTAGGTCCTGAAGAAATTTATTGTTATACACCAAGACTAGGTCTCCCTCCTTGAAAATATTCCTTTTAATATGTCTGTCATGCCAAGATTTGTCCCTTGCTTTCTATACTTCTTTGTGAAATCATGCTATAATTTTATCTTCTTCCATATCCATCAACTGACTTAGAATTTCTTGTACTGCACCTCATTCTGTCATGTTGGTAATTGCTTCTACACACAAACTAGGAAGAAAAAATTCTAATGGAACCACTACTTCTTGTCCATAAACCAACCTGAATGGTGTCTGCCCTACCAACGTTTTGCATGCATTCCTATATTCCCATAATATTGTTGGTATCTTCAAATCACAATCGTCCCTATTGACATTTCATATCTTTGTCAATGCATCCTTTAGGAAATTACTAAAGGCTTCCAATGTTCCATTTGCTTGAGGGTAATATGGTGTACTCTTATGATTATAGACTTTAAACTCCTCAGTCATAGCCTTGATAGTACTATTGATAAAGTGAGTTCCTTGGTTACTCATCAAAATACTTGGTCATCCAAATCTAGTGATCACTTGCTCAAACACGAAGTGTGTTGTGGTCTCTGCGCTACAATATTTTACTAGTGTTGCTTTTGCCCATATCGTTAAGTACTATGTCACAGTAATGATATAACTTGCTTCTGATCTCTTTCCTGGTGAATTAATTGGTCCCACAAAATCTATTTCCCATTTTTCGAATACTTGCGAGGTTACTTGTGGTATTAGGGGAATATCATCCCGTCTATTAGATTTTCTAACCCTCTGACATACATCACATCTTTGGAAGCATTCCTTTGCATCTCTATGAATGATAATCCACCATAGTTCTGCGCGCAATATCTTTTGTGTGATAGATTTTCCTTCGTAATGTCCTCTGGTTATTCCCTCGTGAACCTCCGATAAAATCCTAGGCCTTTCATGTTCTAGTACACATTGTTGACGCTTAAAAATGAAACGATGAATATTATGCTCACAAATGATTTCTAAGCTCTATTAATTATTTACATTAATAATAAACTAGTAGGTGGGACCCCCTTGTAGACTTGTGGCACTATGATGGATATGATGTGCTTATATTTTGTTTTATATTGTGATGGTACCAGCACAACCTTCTACAGTTCGATGTTCCAAATCATGGTTTAGAATGTTATGATGACATGAGATGGTTGGTTGATTGATGCATGGCACTGGATGGTTTTGATTATCACTCTCATATTATGTTAATGTTTCCCTATGGATGAAAGTGTTATTATAAATAAAAAAATTGATATTGCAATTAAATATGGCATTAATTGGTTTAAATATGATCTTTATAAGGGATTATATGGGAGCTCTTTCGAATTAAAGAACTATACCCAAACTTTAATGTTATGTAATATTGTGACAAAATAAGGGTGCACAAACCCTTTTTGTTATAGTTATGTGCCTTGTTGTATGTTATATGTGGATGCACATGGGGTAACGTTATAGCACATTATTATTATTTTTTTAAAGGTTTGACATTACCAAGGGTGGCGCACTATGCAAATGGGATATGGAAATGAATATATGGTTGATTAAATGATTAGTGCTATGGTGAATTGGCGGGATCGTACATTGAATTGAATGAGGTTGGAGGGAGAAGTGAAGTGCATTTAATACACGTCACTCAAAAACCCCTCGAATCATGTCACCCTAGTCATACTTGCATTTTGGGTTTTGTCTCTGATGGTTGTTGATGCTCCACATTCTTTGGTCATAAAGGAGGCATACAGTCTACCTTCTTTCTCGCGTAGGATTTTCCAGGTATGGGTTCCTTACTCTTCCATCCATGATGGTTACTCTTCCCTTAGAATCAATGTTTGGCTCAAGATTGCTCACGGTTTGTGTGTTTCTTAAGATGTTATTGGATATTTTAACTATGTATTGTTGTTGTGTTTGTGGTTTCTTCTGGTGATTAGTCTGGACTACTAGAATTTTAAAAGAAAGAATGGTTATGATCTCCTTTCTATGTGTAATCCTTGCATGAGTTTATTGATAAAATGGAAGTGAAGCATGCTCAGTCGTATTGGGTTTTAGGTCTGGTTTCTCTGTGGAAATTGATTATTTTCCAAGATTTGATCCTTGCACATGAGTATTACAACTAGTCTCCGTGTTTAAGAGTTTCCACTCCATTTTTGTCTCTATGGTTGATATTGTTTTATCCTCGGGGTTGCAATGTGAACTGTTCAAAGTTAAAAAATTTATTGCCTTGACTTGGAAAAAACTCGAGTTGTTAGCTATGATAGTGTTTCCCTCACTAACATTGTTTTCTAGAAATCATGGCACAATTGGGTTTAACATCACCCATAAAGTTTAATGGAATCATTATACATGCTTTTGGTTGGGCACAAGTTTTTGCTTGGACACTCAGTTTACAGTGTTGTTAAAAGATTCGCTTATTTTCGTTCCCTATTGGAGGTGGCTGACTATCGTTTTGGTAACCCTCGCAGTTAATATTATGGTTACTTGTTATATGTTTATGGTAAATTTTGAAAGGCACGAGCTGTCTGCATTTTTGGAAGACTTATTCCTTTGATTGAGCCATATGTTCTTACTCTCCATTTGTTTTGTTTAAACCCTAAATACAATCTTGCTATCATTTTAATCTAGTCAAGGGTAAATAGGCACTATGTGTTCTTGGTTGATGGGGAACGATTTGGTTATGTTCCTCGTTGAGAAAGTTTAAAATAATTTTGTACATGTTGATTATGTGAATCTTAGGCTCAAGAGTGGCATGTTATTTGATTAGAATGTTATTCGAATCACCTCCTTATGTTGATTATATTTAAAATAAACTTGTTTGTGAATGGATTGGGGCCTAGTTAAGAGTTTTAATTCTCAGTTTGATTGTGTCAAACATTGTTTGAATAATGGTCAAATGGTGGTAGATATTGTGCGTATTCTATTGGTTTTAAAAAAGAAAAAAAAATATTTAACATTGGAGTATGAATGGTTGTGGCTCAAAGGATTGTTATGTTTATCATATCAATGGCCATATTGTTTGTTAGGAATTCTATATAAATATTATATAGATACAAAGGCTGGTGTAATTGAGTATTTCTGTGCATATGAATTATTTTTTAGAATCCAACGAGAAATTTGTAGAGGAAGTAACAGTTTAGATGGTGGTTTTGAAAAGTGAATATTGATTGAATTGTGGAGGTCTAAAGAAAGATATGTTTGATTGTTTGATTTGATATATTTTTATATGAACAATATCCATATTATGTCCCTGACATAATACCACTTTTTGCTCATTATATTCCCTTCATAATCCCAATTTCATTTATGACATCGATGTTCTGTAAAATAAATTAAAAGGGTTTGTGTAACAATGACCAAAGAGATAAAACAACATTGGTTGGCAACTAATATTTTGGTATTTTATTACACAGTTAAACTATTTAATTAATTGTTGAGCAATATTCGTGTATTTATCCCCTCTCATTATAACACCTTTTCACTCATTACACTCCCTCCATAGGTCCCATGAACCCTATCACCCCCTTCTCACTTGGTGATTATTAAATGGTTTATTATGGATGGATTTTCAAGTATCTAATGCCAATTTATGAGCCAATGTTTTATTCATGCAAGCAGAATGTCATGTATGCAAGGATGATTTTATGGATGGAAATTTATTTTAAAATGTAGAAACCTTATCAAATCTTACTAATCCTTCATATGCCAACTATAAATGTTTGGTGATATTTTTTGTAAAAATATTCAAATTTATAAGGATTTTATATAGTTTTTTATAAAATTTTGGCAATTTTTAAGGTAAAATAATTTTATCCTATAGAATTTGGGTGAATCGTTTTTAAAATAGCGAATCTCTTTTTTGGATAAACCATGGAAAATTATCCCTTGAGCAAAATTTAGCCCCTAAAATCATCCCTGCATGTATGGTTTATTAAGGGCTTAGTTACTGACGAATTGTTGCTACATGATGAGTTTCTTTAGTAGGGGCAGCCATGGAAGAAATAACAGAGGAAGGGGAAAATGGAATAGAGGGCCTAAAAGGCCTAGATTTTCCCTTCATTTTGATGTTGATCCCCATGAATTGAACCCGTTGTTCCAAGTTGGGTTCTTTAATTAAATAGGGAAAGGAACATTACAACCTCCACTAGAGAGACGCCCCTTCCAGCCTCAGAACATCCCTGACATTCTTGTTCCTCCTCATGTGTCCTTGCAACCAGAAGTCCCTGCAAATGATGGATGGAAAGAGATTGTAAACCCAATTGTCTTTCACCATCATGGCTGGCCCAATTTGTCATTACCTCCTCCACCTCCTATCAATCCTCATGCTCAAATTTCCCCTGTTGATTCACCTAACCAATCTTCACATGCAAGTAAAAGACTTAAAATTGATATTCCCCTTGTGCAAGATAAAGGCAAATTTGTTGCCTCCCCTTCTTCTCCCTCAAATCATTCCTCAAAATACATATCCTATCGCATGCATTTGAAGGATTATTGTTCCCATGTAATCAGTGAAATACAACCTCAAGGTTCAAATCAACCACGAGCTACTTTTGGGAAATCAAAGGGGGACAACAATGATAAAATAAAACTTTCCTCTCAGATTGGAAAGTATGGCTTTTAGTTTATGTGTTTTTATGATTTGAAACGGCGTTAATGGTCTACAAAAATTTTGGACAACAAGCTCTTTTTTGAATAATGTGGATTATGTGGATATTTATATATTTTTGGATATGACTTAAATTATTTCTGATATTTAAATATTCAATTTTGAAGGTATCTAAGGTAGTTACAAGGGTGGAATGTGTTGAAATGATTATCCATTTGTGTTTTATTTTAGAATTTGAAAAGAAGAAAAGCCGAGAGTCACAAGGGGTCTCACCTACCTAGTTATTATTAATTAAATACCCTTAACTATTATTATTACTATTATTTATTTCTCCTAAACTAAATTAGTTAAGTCAAACTAACTTAACTAAAGAAAGTAGTTGAACTAGTTCAACTTATTTGGAAGGAATAAAATCTAAATGAGAGGAAGAAACAAGAGGAGAATAGAATGAGAAAGAAAAAATAAGGTTTTCTCTTCTGATTTCATGAGATAGTTCAATTTTCATTCATTCTTGAGTTTATTGAAAGCCTAATTATCTTTTTGATAGTAGGGTCATATTGTAGACAGTAAGGTTCAAAACTAGACCAAATTATTCAAATGCTTGTTTTAGAGGTGTTGATCCATCCTTGATAGTTTTTGTATTCTTTTCTATTTGTGGATTAAGTTTCATAGCTAATAAAGGATATTTTGTAGAGTCAAATTGGAAGCAGTCTGTAGCAAGCTGATCTAGATTATAAATTTCAGTTTTTACTTCTTGTCAGAGTCCTTTTGTATGGTGTTCATTGGGGATCTCTAAATTAGACTTCGGTCCATGCCCTTACATGTGTTTTGTAAAGAGATAAACACTTTTGATACATCGAAATGGAATAAATCAGATTGTTATTCTGTCTCATTTGTGTGTATTTATGACTTGGTTACTTTTGATTTTTGATCTCCATATTTACTTTCTGTAATCTGTATACATTTCAAAAAATTATATAAAATTTTATGTTATTTTTCAACATTATTTTTATTAATAAATCAACCTAAACCCTTGTAATTAATACTTGCGGATTGGGAAAATATTTTTGAGGCTATAAAACACAGTGTGATATTCTCAACTATCTTGTCCTAGCGAGGCAAGATTTGAAACTGATTGAGTAAGGTAATTCATACATTTTCCTCAACATTTATTTGGAGACCATATTGGGGAGATCTTCCATATCTCTCTGGTTGATTGTATTCATGATTATCATTGAATATTTATGATCTTGTATTATATTCTTTGACTGTTTTATTTTCTTCATGACAATACCTATTACAAGGAAACCCAATATTGAGACCGGTCTTAAAGACCAAACCAGCATTGCTTTAACTTTATTCAATACCATCTTAGAAACCATTAACACCTGGGCTGATATTGAATGCTCATGGGAAGTAATCGAACAAGACATAAGTGTTCAAGAATGCGGGGAGGCTAGGAAAAGTCAGCGTAGGAATTATCTATAGATTTCTTTTTCCTAATTTTTTTATCTTCATTTTATGTCCTTAAACCCTCACATCTCTAAGGAAGAAGTGTTTTATCTCCTGAAATCACCCCTATCGTTGAAATAGGAAGAATAAATGTTGGTTTGTAAACCCAACAAGGTACTCTAAGGAGAACTTTGTCTGATTCAGCTAGTTCACCTTTATCTCCTTTACACATAATTCATAAAATGACATCTTTGGGTGGATCTGGTGGAACTTGAGGTGCTTATTCATCTCAAACTTCAGCCTTGTCAATTATTGCTAGCTTGTATATCCATCAAGTTCCTGTCCAATCAAGGGTACAAATAACTATGGACTCTTTCAATTCGAAGAGGATGCTACTACTACCTCGTGGCATGTATCCGCTCCTCTGAACCTAGCACCTTCTACCCGTCCACTTCCAAAATTCAATAAGAACCCCCCTAGGTTTTCATGAAATAACACAGTCACTGCAAATGGACACTTGGTGGAATTCTCTAATGTCTATCACAATATAGGAGCTAATAACAATGATACTTGTATGCACTTATTTGTTAACTCCCTTGAAGGGAAAGAAATGAAATATTTCTTTGATCTCCCTCCCAAGATTCTTTCCACTTGGGAAGAGTTAGTTTACTTGTTCAAATCTACTTAGGGGTAGTCTAAGAGCCCAACCAAACAATTACGGGAATACAATACATTGCGTACAAAGATGGCGAGACTATCAACTCTTTCAACACACGTTTCACCAAGTTTTATAATAAAATTCCCAAACTTATTATCCCCCAGAACCAAGTTGATTTTATGCATTACTATAATATTGTACCTTCCCCTTATCGTCATAGGCTTGAAGAAAAATCTATTGAAAATATTGGTTCTAATCTGCATACTTGTCTAGAGTATGAAGAATAGATGGAAAGAACAGGTCTTCCCAAGGGAGACACAATTAAACAAATGAACATGTATGCCCTCTTACAACTTGTACATGATATGAATAACCGAATGATAGCATATGAGTGAAAGGGAAATATCCCTTCACTTACTCCTCAAGCCTAATCTTCTTCTTCACCACCTTTTAGGAATCCCAATGAAAACAACTTTCAACCCAAAGCCATCATGCATTGTAGTTGGTGTAACTTTTGAGAGGAACATCACGAGGAAAGTACTTGTGAGGTAAAGAAGAGTGCCAAAGATAAAATATTTGGAAAAAGTCCTGAAACTACCATTGTTGTTCTATATTTTGTATAACTAGAGGATGTCATGATCATAAACACTAGGAATAAATCCTATGCTTCAAAAGGAAAATATGATCCCTCTCATACTTCTTCTAGCCCAAGCTCATATTCGCAAGTTGTTTTTGAACAAGCTACCAAAACTCCTGACAGTCAAGGAGTTTCTTCTCCTCTTCCCTCTTCCAAATACAACATTCTGAACCAATTGGCTAATATAAAGGTCGATGATACTCTTCTGGACATGGTTATATGAAATATTGGCTATGGTGGAATATTTTCCTTCCATGAATTGTTTTATATTCTACTCTTATAGACATGGTTAGATGAAATTTTTCCTATAGGTTAGAGTTTACTTGCACAAACAACGTCATTGAATTTCAATCATTACTGCTAGGCATTGAAAATACCTACAATTTAGTTTGTGGTCACCTTACAATTTTTTGGGACTCTGAACTTGTTGTAAACCTTGTACGCAAAATATATTTTCCTAGAAACAAGTTGATAAAACGTTACAACCAAATTTTTTGGGTGCTTATCTCGAAATTATTATCATTTAACATCACTCATGTTAAAAGAGAACTAAATTTAGTGGATGACAGATTAGCATTTTTTGTAGCCTCTCTTACTTGACAACTTCTACCACAAAGAGTTGATTGCACTTTTCAATCCTTATATGGTCCTCATATCCCTCACAATGTAGAGTCACGGAAGGTCTTCACTAGTGATGAAAGCATATGTGCTTTCATACAAAATGAACCATATAATCCCAAGGATATTATATCCATGGAAAACAAAAATATTCCGAAGGGCTTATAGAAAGTTCATTTTCATCGAGTGATGTAGGCAACAAATAAAAAAATAAAGAACAGGAGTAAAAAATGAAAGTGTGTGGAACCATTTCCTTGAACATTGGGACACCCTATTCCCCAAAGAATGTTAATATAGGTGCCCAATGTACCGATGAAGAAAAGTTGAAATTCACTGAGTTACTTTGTGAATTTCAAGATGTTTTTTCTTGGTCTTATGAGGATATTCATGGTTTTGATCCTTCTCTTATACAATATTCCATTCCTATCAAGGAAGGCATAAAATAGTTTAGGAAAAAACAAATACCCATTAACCCCTCACTTGGAGCGACTATTAGGAAGGATTTGGAAAAACTTTTGAAGGCTGGGATAATTTTCCCTGATTCCCCATCGATCATTCTTGATTACTAGTGGACCCTTGAAGTAGATGATCAAAATACGCCTTGAATGGTCATCAATATTGTAATCCTTAGACTTAATTTTTGGTGGCTTGATCAAACCAATATTGGATGTGCTCTTGTGATTGATCAACCTTTGGCATTCTAAAATCTATGATAAAATATCTATGCCATGTTTTTGGTAACACATTTTTGTGGACTAAAGATTATCCATCGATTGGTGACTTCTTGAACTCGCCAATACAGTTATATCTTCATTCATTCGACTTACAATTTTGTTTTTTATTTTATCAACTAAGGGTTGGTGGTTTCTTCTCGTGGATGGATAGATGTGTGATTCTGGCATTTTATATGTACATGCATAGCCTTACTTCTATGGCTATGTAGGAACCAATTACTTATTAAAGTGATATACCCATGAACTTAATTTGTGTAAGTCGACTGGTAATCCAACATTATTTTTGTGGTTCATTTTCCCTCTTTTTTGGTTGGATATTTGCCTCCGTATATGATGGGCATGATAGATGAAGATGAAGCTAAATTTCTTCAAAAATTTCAATAAATTTGTGAGAAGAAGGATATTTCCTTGGAAGAATATCACAACTGACTTCACAAAGAAGTCACTACCTTGCAAAATGGTGTTGCACAGTTGCAAACTAAAAATAAACACTTGAGAAGTGAACTGAAGATATACCACAACCAACTGGGAGATGAGGCTTCCCTCTTTTAAACCAACCTTTTGCAATGGTTTGATGAAAAATCTAGGAAACTTTTTGACTTGGAACAGATAATGGAAACCATTTTTCAAGATCCGACGGATGATTTTTTTGATAAAATCAATCTTGTTGATGATATTGTAAAGGAGGTGAAATAAATTTCTCATGACAATGATTCCTTGAAGAAAAAAAATGTAGGACTAAAAAATAAGTTAAACACTATAGAAAATGTGTTCCAGACTGTTCTGACGGAGCACTCCAAAAGGGCTATTGCCACAGGGAACAATGTGGAAAGTTTTTTTCAGACTCTTGTAGAAACATTTCAGGACAAGTCTGACCTTATTGAATACTTGGAGGAAGATCTGAAAGAACTTGTTGTTCCTGAGATTGATTCTAAGTCTCAAATAATAATCTCAGGCATCAAACATTTAAAATGAAGTATTTTTATAAGTGCTTTTTCTACCTTCAATTTTCTGAGAAATAATCTTTAAATGAAATTAATAATAAGATAGTACAGAGGTTGTATCTCGTTATCTGAGTCGCAATTATAATGTCAAATGATGTAGAAATGATTTACAAATTTTTTAAAATAAAGTCAAGTATCAATTACAGATTAGTCTGACCTTGTTTTCAGTAGAAGAAAAGTAGAAGATGCACCCTTGAGAAGAGATAAAAAATGCAGTAATTCACACCAGTCACAGGTCTTGTTTTACTCACAGTAATAATAGAGGAAAATTTGTTACTGAATAAAATTATGATATATTATGATCATAGTGGATGTAGTACTAAATTGTAATCATTCACTCTTCAAGAACTACAGAAAGAAATTCAGAGAGATGGAAACACAGAGGAAACACATAACTCAAATTGAACAAAACTTAGAATCTCTGTCTTCACTTGTATTGATGTTAAAAAAAAAAAAACTCTTTTACATTCGGAAAGAAGCAACCTCGAATAGATCTAAAATATATATATTTATACAAAAATTGTCTCAACCGAAAATCGTTGGACTTCCCACAATATCTACCTAAAAATATAATACAATCTGAAAGAAATTTTTGGTCTAAAATCGAGATTTCAAGGCTTAGTGAGGTGCTAAACTAGTTTGGAAGTCAAATAAATTTGGGGAGGGGTCGGAAAATGGCAGAAGATATTAAATTTGGCGGAGGCATTAAGTAAATCAGGCTCAAAAGGATATAGATCATCATCCTCCAAGATCAATGGTTAGGAGATATTTCGTATTTTGAAATGGCGCGAAGGTTAAAATATCTAAGAGGTCCCGAAATTTCAGTCGTGGTTTCCCCACAAGGTAAGTGGCATCTTTTTTTGAATTTCAGGCCAAAAGGAGGGTTTCCTCAAAAAAACCCCATAACACCCCTGAAATAACGTGTTAAATGTCATTAATTGAGTCTAATCTGAGGGCTACACATGACAATGAAACTTGACGGTGAGTCAAATCATCTCGAGAAACCTGCTTGTGTACCATTCGTCCGTGTAGTGCCAAATAAGCACCAACAAATAATTGATTTGACACTCATCATTGAAAATTGATATCCGGAAGTGAGAGGCCATTATCCCCATAAGGATTTTTTGTCAGTAGCCAATGATTATAATTGATGGCCACTGTTATTCAAAACCCAAGTGAGATTACTCTATTTTGGGAAATTAAAGGCTTATTCCAGAACGCGATATATGGAAATTGAATCGATCGTCCAACTCATGTGAAGTTTGAGGGAAATGGGCCTATGTTTCTTGACAAACTAGAGGAAGTCCAAGTGAAATATTCAGTGGTTTTGGGCAAATCAGGAAGTTCGAAGAATATGACAGAATTATCAAATAAAAAGAGAGAAAGGCATGTTGCACAAATCCTAATAACAAAATCTCATGAAAAATATGTCGATGAGCCAAGATTAGGAGAAGAGATCAGGATGAATCCTATTATGAAGGATTTGCTTATTAATGGATATGCAGATGGATACAACACACAATTTGGTGGAAGAAAAATGAAAAAACAATGAAAGGAGGAAGATAAAGCTGGAACAGTCAAAAGCATCGAACAAAATCAGCCTATTTGACTTGACACGTTAAAGGAAGAGATCGAAAAACTAAAATAAAACTACATGAAAACCTAAATTGATTATACTTCATGGGATCTTGTGATACTATAGATAGGTGGCATTTAGTGGAAATAACCCAGGTATTCCGGTTTCTGTTTGTAACTGTTCCCTAGAAAGTAGGAGTTTGGTTTTGATGAGTTACTCCCTCTGTAACTGATATCTATTTTTGGAATCTTGGGAAGAATGACCCTTTTTTGGCCTCATATGTAATTTATCTATATATACTCTTAAAAAGAGAAAAGAATGGTTTGACTGGATAGAGAGGGGTCTTCCTTTGTAGCAGGAAAACTTTGTGATTTGTTATGAATGTTAATACAAGTAGAGAAGGGTTTCTTGGATAGCTAAGATTCATCATGGTGTCAATGTTTAGTATGTTTTCCTGTATTTCATACTCATGAATGTGTTTTTCTACTAGTAATAATATTTAAGTAAAATAGGGAATTCATCTGGTTGGTTCTCCTTCTCATATTGATTATACTTGTTATGTGTTTATTGGTTTCTGGTTCAGACTTCCCCTTGATGGGTGTTCTATTTTCAGTAGCCAGCCTTTATGTTCCTTCTTCTAAAGATATACCAAGAGATTCATCCTTTGTTAGATGCCTCTTTTCATAATGGTATTTCCCTTCTTTCCAACTGCCATCTCATATTGCTTATTTAGCTTAACATACTGCCTATTTTGCCTCTATTCCCTTAGGATTACATAGCTTGAAAATATTCATATGATTTCAGGAGTTGGCCCCATTACCCAATGGCCATGTTCTCTTGTTTGTTCTACCAACCCTTTGAAAAAACTTGTCATATTGCAGAATCTGACCTCTATTTGTCCATTGCCAAATATTTTTGATTATTTTTAGTATCTACATGTTTGAGAGAGACCTCTCTGGTTGGATGTCAAAATCAAAACTAAAGTTGGTTGAAATAGTTACCTCTGTCGCTTTTTTATCAGCCAAACAAATTTACAAAGTGCTAACATTATGGCATCGTTGCCAAGGATGAAGGTGAAATATTCCCTCAGAGAAATGACAAAGTTTAGATCTGAGTACTGATGTGTTGGAAGCCACCAATTCTGTCGAATTTTATCATAATTAAAAATCATCAAAAAGAGATAAAATCTTTCTATAGCTGCCACCCCCTTACATTTATAAACGTTTCAGTCTTTTCGCTTCAAGGAGATTTATTGGGCTAACTTATTATATGAGTTTTTCATTTAGATTTTCGTTTTTTTTGTTTAAATTTCATGACTGCAAGCATAAAATTTAAACAAAAACTTGGTTTGAGTAATCATTTTGTAGTCTGTATTCTTCCTTCTATTATTTTAACAAAGATATTACATTTTAAGGGAACCTATATGTTGCTAATTTGAAGTTCTATAAGCTCATTGATTAATTGACAGCCACAATTTTTTTTTTATTATGGGATTTTGTATGGTCGATTGTATGGTTTGATCATTTATCCATAATTGTGCTGTAACCTTGGGTTACCAATAGATACATTCTCTTTTCTATATCATTCATATCGCTTTCATCTCACTTGGTACAGGTATGATTCACCCACAACTACACCTCACCTTGTTGTCCTATACATTTAATGGCCCTCATTCATTGTTTGAATTGGCATTTGATAGTGGTTGGGGTTTTGATATTCATTATGTGTAATGGTCCATAGGCCTGCGCATCCTCTGTTTTTCTGTCTCTCCAAACTTAAAACATGACAGTCTCCACACTTTGTAGGTAACAAGCCGTTGTGTTCAAAGACCTCTCCTTGCTACTCATTTATTGGAACTCGAAGCCTTCCTCCCATGATATATACTGTGTCTATTTTAAAGTGACCATGGCCCCTTTGGTTTGAATTGAACCTAATGGTTGTCAGGCCTTTCTTTCCCATGACGATGCCATAAATGATTTGCAAGATCACGGTTGGGATATCTTCATCCATAAATTCGAAGGTTATAACCTGGAGGTTGCATAGGAATTTGATCAAATGTTTGATGTGTTTAGAGAAAAATTTGGGGATTTGCAATTGGAGGTCACAGAGGACTCTATAGCCCGAGCGACAAGACTACCACAGGAAGGCGAAAAATGGTTCAAAAATACTAAACCGGAAGACGTTCCATGGATCTTGTTCATGGTCTCTCAAAAATCTACCTACTGCCCTAAAGGTATTCCTATTACCCTCTTGGAACCTCGACGGCATCACCTCATTTTGATTCTGAAATAGTTTATAACGTGCGATGGCAGGTATGGGTTAGTATTTGTATACCACATCTAATTGTTGATGTTGTTCCTAGGGTTTAAACTAAACATGCCATTCCATTTGTTGATGAGTCTATATAAGATGTCAAAATGTTATAAGAAACAGATCTTGAACCCTCTGTCAAGTCTCTTTCATCACGGGCTTATAAGAATCCTGCTGCTATTGCACCTGTCTCAAATTAGGGACAGTTGGGAAAGCTTCCTGAGTCGAAATGATTTTCCCAACCCGAGAGCACAATGAAATTACCTTTAAATTTGAACCCCAATTATGATTATCCCATGACCGAGAGTCAAGGTTTTGATTCACATAATGACTGTGAAATTAATGAACCTATTTTTGTTGCTTTGCAAACCCCCCTGGGTAAAAAAACCACGATGTATTTTTTTGCCCAGAAAATCGTTAGAGTAGGTAGTGGATGTGTTGAAAGAAATAATTTCCCATAGTATTTCTATTGATTCGAATCAGAGCTTGAGTGATAAACCTACTGTCAATAAAAATCGTAAGAGCAAGAAACATGATAACACAATTTTTAGTTTTATGAATAAGAGATCAGGTCGATTAATATCTAGGAGTCTAAGGATTGGAAAACAAGATCATTTGAGATCAATCTTCATGATCGAGGTCAATGATAATGGTTTCGATGACGATATCAATGATTTGCTTACAGGAGAAGATTTGGACAACCAGTGTCTCGAGAACGAAACTCTTGGTCAATTTGTGCAATATGACTTTGTTTCTACATTACCTCCTTTTCTAAAAGGCCAAAAGAGTTTTCCTAGCATAGGCCAATATTTGAAAGAAGCCATAGGGAAGCACAAAACACCCATTGCTGAATATATTCCACCTTGTCTTGTTATAACACTGGTACATTGTGACAGTTGTTTGGACTGGGTAGAACGTTGTTACAGGGACATACCATTCTTACAGGCACAATTAAAACATCTGGCTTCTCACATTTCTCTTCTTGAATGAGAAAACCAAGAATTGAAAGCATGCTCAGAATGGGAAAATAAAAGACCCAAAAGATCAAGTAATATAATTATAAAAAATGAAACCAAATTCAATGTTGTCATTAATTTAGAATTGTCTGACCCTTCATTGTCTAATTTTTAAATGGCAAAAGTGATTTTTTTTAATTTTTTTTCATTTTATTCTGTTATGAAAGTCAAAATAGGAAGATTTAGTTTTGATTTTCTTTGCTAATATAAGACTAGCTACAGAATCTCACGATTCGGTAGCCAGTCTATTTCTGAATAATACTTAGCATTATTTTTTGAATATCAATTTCGTTTTTGTTATCTATAGGAAAATGATAATTATGGTGTTATTTACATGGAGAAACCATCTTGGATCATGCGTTGTATAGTCTAGTAGTTGCTTTCTTTTTTTATAAGACTTTATTATTATGTAATAAGTTTTGATGAACCAACTCCTACAGTAATGGTTTAATGTTGTACTATTTTTATAAAACAGTCTATTTTTGGGGATTGCACTCTATCTTGCATGATAAGATTTTGTGAATCCAAAACTAGTTTAAATATTCATCAATGTTAGTGGTGAAAACAATTTTTTGTTGGGATACATTATGGACATGCGATTTGGATAACTGATATGGAGAAGCTACTCACCATTGGCTTTAGACCTGTGTGATTCTTACCCCATTATGTTCTTTCATTGCCTCGATCTTATGAAATATTATTATGTTTGATGCAGCTTTATTCTGGTTATCATATGGTGTTTCATATTATTAAGTATTTAGATGTTGTCTATAATTTTTTATTCCATTCTACATCTATGATCAGTCTTCCAATTGATTATCATATTTTTATTATGGATATTAAATGATAGATTATATTAATACTTTGAAGTGATTTTTCCTTCATTCTAAGTTATTGATTATCATGAGATCATAATATTTTTACAGTTATCATTCTATTGCTATATTCTCACTCCAATATATCAAACGTCTCTTTGAATTTATTTTGAGAGTATTAGCACTGTTCACTCATAGGTTTCCTTCACATGCAGGACATTTAGGAGCTCGAATTACACAGGAAGATAAACTCAGTTAATCGATTAGTCACATGTTAGTTTGTTTTTTATTTAGTTAAATTATTTATTAATGGAATAAGATAGCATGAATTAGATTTGACTATTTATGTATTCTTATTTCATTTATATTTGCTTAGTATTCATTAGTTTTAGACCTTTAAATATTCAAAAAGAAAATAGAAAATGTATGTTCTTTCTTTATCTCTTTATAAACACTTTTAAGAACTTCCATTTCACAAGATGACAAGTAAATCTTGCAAGATGTATATAGACTCTATATAATCATATGCACATATTCATGTTTTTATTTGAACACTTGTAATTAGTAAATTTATACTCTTAGCATCATAGATTTTAGATTAGTTTCTTTTCTTTTATTACTTTTAGGACTTTAGTTGGCCAACGGAGCCATTAAACATGTCAAGTCATTTCATTCAAAACAAATTGGGTTATTTAGACAAACCCAGTACGGATTTGACCTTCCAGTTGACGGTGTGTCACATATGCCCATCAACAAATGAGACTAGTAGGAGGGCCTGGAATTAATTGATAGCACATGGAGGCCATAAGACTCACCCACACACTCACACTCTTGTCGTAACGCGTAGTCACTCTGAAACAAATTTTACACTTGAAACAAAAACTACCTCAAATGATAACCATGATATTCCCGTCGAACCAATGACACCACTCCCTCAAGGGATTGACATCCAAGAAATTGTCCGTCAGTCACTGATAAGAACTCATAGTTCCTTATCTCATATTAGACAGCCTGGTAGGAAATTCAATCAATTGCTTGAATTTACAAACCTTCAAGAACAAATTCAAGGAAATGGTATTCCTGAAAACCCCTTAGGTGTAAATACTACCAATCGTGTTGAAACACTTATCCCTGGACCCGAAGGATCTAGTATTCCACTATCTCCACCTGGCTCTTCTCCATCCTCTTCAGGAGGAGATTCTTCAGATGAAGGTAGTTCTTCATCAGAACCATCTCAACCTTTGACACCACCAAATCCCATGGAAAATAAAAATAATCCTTCCAAACCCTAGCTCGATCAAGATGTTGTGGTCATACCTGGACCCCAACACCCATTACCTAAACATCCAAAGAAATGGCTGCCCAAATTTGATCCAGATTCAAAGAAATCAGTTGAGGATCAAATCAAGAAAAGTATTCTAGCCATTAGAATCTGGAGCGTCGAACACGAAGATGTAGTATGCAGATTATTTCCTTATACTTTTGATGGAAATGCCTCAACCTGGTATTTTGCTCAACAACCTCAGACCATCGTCTCTTGGGACAAATTCGAAACTTGTTTCTTAGAAAAAATTGGAGATGATAAATCTTTGGAAGTCTTGGTTATGGAAATATCTAGCTTAAAAATGAACCCTAAAGAAGAAGTGAAGGAATTTAACCAAAGGTTTCTGACGTTAAAGAACAAATTCCCTGTATATTTGATGCCCGCAGAAAGCTTAATTGTTGAATATTATGCTAAAGACTTGCACAATAACATAGCCATATGGGTTAAAAGGTCCAAAAAGAAAACGTTGTTAGAAGCCTTTGAGGAGGCAATTCAAATTGTGAAAGATATATTGAGCTTAAAAGATAATATTAGTAGTGAAGTTGAGACAACTTCATCGTCTAAGAAGAAAATAGAAATCCTCACTAGGCCTCCTCAACCTAAAAATCAACAAGAAGCATTAGACCTAGAGGGCTTGCACATATCTTTCCAGAAAATGTCCAATCAGGTCATTGACATGAAAATATCTGTTGAGGAGGTGTCTACAAGAAAAGGAAGTTTCAAACCTCCTTTTAGAAATCCTTTCCCTCCAAACCGGCCAAACTCGACCACTTAAGGTTTAAATTTTGAAATTTTACAGTATGCTTTGCAAACGATATTAGAAGTGCATGACAATTTTGTTTCTGTTCCTCCTAAAAATTTTGATGATACAGTTGAGGAAGAGGTACCAGAAGAGGAAGACTCATCTCCTTTTTCTTTCGAGCAATTGTCAGATAGTATTTTTCAAGAAAATTTTGAAATTGTCCACCCCTACAACACCAGGAGTAAAACAAAAAACAAGCCTCCACCAGAAGAAAGTAAAAATGTGTTTCCAAAACAAACAAAGAAAACTGAAACCAAACAAAATTTAGCTGACCTAGTTTTAGAGTATGATTTAATTGAAAATATAAAAGAATTAAGGGAAAATATTTTTGTTTTTGAACTGCTGAAATTTCCTCTTATTTTGCACAAAATGATTCAAAGCATTGCTAAAAACAACAAAAAGAATGATGTTAGCAGAAAAATATTAGAAGACATTGACTTGAATGCAGCTAAAAATGTCTCAACTAAAAAGGCATCTAAACATCAAGACAAAAGGGACTTAGCAGAAAAAACTGTAGCAAACTTAGATAAAACTGTTTCAGGGACAACAATAAAAAATTAGCAGAATTATGTTGTTTCCCCACGAAAAAATGTCCCCCCTTTTTTATTGCCATTAAAATATTTAATAGTAATGTACATAATTGTATGGTTGGCTCTGATGCATCATCAAATGTGATGCCTTTGTCTGTATGCCAGAAAATTAATGCAGAAGTAAAACCTTATGATCTTAAAATCATTCAGCTAGATCGAATGAATGTTAAGGTAATCGATGAGCTTAAGCATGTGTTGATTAGATTATCGTACAATTCCAAATTTCATCAGATAATTGATATTATCGTTGTTTATATTTCTAAATTTTATGGTCTGTTTTTAAGCATAGATTGGTCAGAACAATTGCACGATTATTTTGCTACAAACTGGTCTCACTTGTGGCTACCTGAAAATGGACAAACCAACAAAATCAGAATAAACAGAGAACGTTATCTTAAGCATACCATGACAGATCTGAACAATCTAAAGGATCCTTTCGTTACCTTCATGAATTCGATTGAAACGCAGGGAATGAATACCTCTTTTAGTAATTTCATGATTGAAATTTCCTCTGTTACTGATCCATGACAACAATTTGAAGTTACAACCTATACTCAGGTACCATATTTTCCAAATACACCAAGAACTTTTAATGACGCATAGATCTGGTCCCTATATTTCGATGGATCCAAATCTCAAGAAGGAGAAGGTGTTGGTTGTGTTCTCATCGATCCTACAGGTAATAAAACATTTATTTCTTGTTGATTAGAGTTTGAATGCATTAACAACACAATCGAGTACAAAACACTTTTGCAGGGACTTGGGAAAGCCTTGGACATGGATGTGAAAAATTTAATAGTATTTGGTGATTTAGAAATTGTGGTCAAACAGGTAAGAAACACAATACACTATTTTTCACCGAATCTGAAGTGTTACCAAACCGAGGTATGGATTTTAATGCATAAATTTCTATCATTTAATATAAATTCCATTCCTAGGATGAGTAATTCAGAAGTTGATTTACTAGCTAACGTTGCTTCTAAATTGTTGCCTGCTAAAGGCCTTTCTCCTAATGCTTTTTTGGTCGAATTATTATTCAGGTCATCGATCGCAAACAACATCACAAATTGGAGAGTATTCGATGATGACCAGCAAATTATCAACTTTCTACATATGGAAGACACCTTACAGGATGCAGTTATTGATGAAGGCACTCATGATGAGAATCTCCAAGAATTCATGGTAATATATGATCCTCGATCTCCTGAATCAACATCCAATCTAGTAAATGCTATCCCCAGATGTGTTGTGAGATTAGAGAAATTTTATGACTTGCATGACAAGTTTAGAGGGGTTGTCAATTGAAAAAGTAGCAGTTCCTCTTTGATCTATGAAAATGTTAATTTAGGAACAAGAGATAATCCTCAAAATATTAATCTGGGAAAGGGATGTTCTGAGCAAGAAACATCCGCTTTCATAAAATTATTTAAATAATTTAAATATGTATTTTCTTGTACGTACGATGACTTGAAAATTTTCGATCCAAACATCCTACAACATGTAATCCCTATGAAATCCCAGAATCAGACTTTTCAACAGAAATTGAGGAAAATGCATCCTAAATTGGAACCTACTGTTCAAAAGGAACTAAACAAATTAGTAGCTGCAAAGATAATTTTTCCAGTTAGGCATACTCAATGGGTGCCTAACTTAGTCCTCGTAAGGAAGAAAAGCGATGAAATTTGAATTTGTGTCGATTTTCGAAACTTAAATCGAGCGTCTGATAAAGACAACTACCATGTTCCTCTAATGGAACAAATTCTACAACAGGTGTCTGGTTCTGAAAGACTATCTTTGCTAGATGGTTTTTCGGGATACAACTAGGTCCTTATGTCTCCTTCAGACTATCTTAAAACCACCTTTCGTACCCCATGGGGCACTTACGCCTATAGGAAAATTCCTTTTGGACTGATAAATGTTGGCACCACCCTCCAAAGAGAAATGGATATTTCTTTATGTGGCCTCATTAACCAGTCAGTTGTGGTCTATCTTGACGACGTCACTGTATTTTCTAAAAACAAGAAAGATCGTTTGTCTCACCTTAGGTTTGTGTTTGAATGATGCCGCAAGTTCGGCATATCACTCAATCCTAATAAATCGGTCTTTGCAGAAGAGTAAGGAAAAATGCTTGGGCTCATAGTATCTAAGGATGGAATGATTATTGACCCCGAAAGAACCCAAGCCATTGCTAAACTTCCCCCTCCTTCTTCCAAAAAGGCCATGCAATCCTTTTTGGGTAAGATTAATTTTGTCACAAGATTTGTTCCAAGTTTCTCAGAAATGGTTAGACTGTTACAAAATCTAATTAAAAAGGATGTTTTATACCGATGGGGACCTCAAGAAATTCAAGATTTTGATTCAATTAGAAAATCAATAATAGAATCCCCTTCCTTGATGAGTCTTGATTTTTCTCTGGATTTCACTCTTTACACTTTTGCATCTAAAAAATCCTATGTTGTTGTGCTTACATAGAAAAATGCTTAAATCAATGAGATACTCATTGCCTTCATGATCTCTTCTTTTAAAGGAGCAGAACTTAATTACCCAGTAGTAGATCACCAGGCATATGTTGTTTTTAAATAAGTGAAACACTTATGGTCTTACATGTTAAAATTCAGAACCAAAGTGGTTGTTCCTTACCCTGTTGTAAGAAACCTGTTAGTACAAAAAGAGTTGGGTGAGAAAAGGCCAAATTGGATGACATCACTATAGGAATATGACCTTGAAATAACTCCTTCCCAAATTGTTAGAGGTCAATGCCTGTGTAAACTAGTGGTTGATTCAGCTGAAGAATTAGAAAGTCAAATAAACACATCAACTGGAAATCAACATAACGAAAAATAGATCAACTGTGCACAAGATACTCACAATTCTTGGTATGAGAACATTAGATTTTATTTAACACATGGATATTATCCTCGCAATATTGATACCAAAAATAGAAGAGCACTTAGGCTTAAATATGCATATTTCCAGTTCATCAATGATATATTATTTTGAAATAACTTTGATGGTGTTTTTCTGCATTGTTTAGAAAAGGAGGAATTTGAAAGAGTGATGGTTGAACCTCATGTCGGTGAGGTCAGTGGTCACTTTGGTGGAGATACCACTGCCCAAAAAGTGCTAAGGGGTGTATACTATTGGCCTACCCTATTTAAATATGCCCATATTGTTACACATCAAAATTACTCGACTGGATAAGTGTCGCATATTCCTCTCAATTGGTGTAAGTGTCGCAACTTCCTTACAACTTTCGCAAGTGTCGCAAGTTGGTTACAAGTGTCGCAAATGTTGTTTAATCATGATACCATCATGAAGACACTAAGGAGACACTTAAAACATCTTGTGTACTTGATTTGGAGAAGAAGAACTGGTTCACTGGAGTCAAATAACTCTTAACACCTGAACAGGGCTTTCAATCAAGCGTTTGGAGGGTGAACGCTCCCCTGAAATAGCCTTAGGAGAACTGGCGCTCCCCTATAAGGCCTCAGGGAGCTTTATAATGCTTCCTCACCCCTCTGTAGGAGCGCTGCCCACTTTTGAAGCGCTGGCGCTCCCCTTAAGCTTCTCATGGAGCGTTCTAGCGCTCTGATGCCCCTTTTGAAGGAGCGCTCCCTAATCTGGGTCAGTTGTTAGCCCATTGAGGAGAATGAGGAAAGGATCTTTAGAGATTAGGAGGGAGTTGTGATCGAATTATTGGTTTCATCAACAGATCCCTGATCTAAGGAAGAGGTTCCTAACTTGCTCTAAAGATAACTCAAGAGGTTAAGCTCCTCTCAACCTATATAAGCAAGCTCTATGATGGTGGAAAGGGGGAAGAATTACTAGCATGAAACTTATGATCTCATAGGAAACAAACAGTCAGCCAAAGGAGAAGTGATCAGTGAAGCTGCTGTCAGCCAGGTTGTGGATCTGTTGAGCAAGGGTTAGATGAAGAGGACTTGACGAAGCTGTTGCATTTGCATCTACGATTGTAAGTACTGCTGTCGTTATTCTGATTAATATGACACGCTTGCCCTGTTTCTTTCTAGTTTGTGTCTGATGTTACATAAACTTATCATTTACTGATAGATCTATTTTCAAGCTAATATCAAGAGAGTAGGAAGTAGTCATATCTTGTTTGTCTGCAGAACTCAGCGAGGAGCAAAGGATTGGAGCGCAACTCGGAACGTGCAGGGACAAACGTCGATAAAGAGGTACTTTTTTTATCCTTCCTTCTTATGTATTAGTTTAGATAGATTTGAAAGGAAGTCAATTTCCACGTTAAGCATTTTTCTGTCTAGGGTTAAGGTCAAGCTCTTAGAGGCGATCTACCTATCCACAGGGAGATTTTCCTACAACAGAAACTGGCGACTCCACTGGGGAGATAGCCTCAAATCGAAACCTCTTGTTTGGATTTTTCTCCTAATTGACCTAGTTCTATCCCTTGATTGTTTCGGCCCTGGTTCACTCCTCTTTTTATTGGTTTCATGAGCTTATTGGCTCCCTACCCCATCACACTCAGCACAATTTTCGGAATTGGATTGCAATTTTTTGATTTTCTCGACAATTTGTGGAGTTTCAGACCCTGGCGCCCCTGTCCTAGTGTTAACAGAGCGCCATCGCTCCTAATAGCTTAACACAGAGTGCTATAATGCTCTTTTCCCTTGGAAACAGAGCACTAGCCCTCTTTGGCTCAAAAATCTTCCAGAATTGCATTTTTTATTTATTTTGTCTCTGTGTTCTCTCTGCTGAGTAACCTTGTGAGTCAATATTTCTTCCTTTTTAGTCTTGACATCTCTCTTTTGAAGAATAAACATCTTGTTAGTTGGATCTTGTAGCCTTCCTCACCGTTTTCATTGAGTTTTTCCTGTTGAGTGAAGTTTGAAACCCATGCATTGTTCTTCTCTCCTCATCAGCTGAGTACAAACCCTGGTGAAGGTCACCAAAGGCCTACATACCTCTTTATATTGATTCGAGTCAAGGTCATTGTTCTTCAACTTTTGTTTTTTTGGGTGTGAATTTTGTTTTCTGTTTGATTGTTTCTTTTCTTTCGTTTTTGTTTTCATTGTAACGAAAGGGTGCATTGTTTGTATGACTTTAGCTTGTGCTAGTTTGATTTCCATTCATACAAAGGCAATTAGCAAAGACAAGCATTGTGTTGAATTGATCTTTAAATCATATACGAACAATGAAAAATAATCTCCATGATTGATTGTGCATATTAGAAGGCATTTAAAAGATTTTGCATTACATCAGGATTTGATTGAGAAAAAGAATAGTTTGAGGACACTCTGTATCCATGTTTGCTAAGTGAAAGGAACTCTCTCTCTCCCTTAGATAGACGTTCATTGAAAAGAAATGACTGCTTATCATATTCGATGCATTCTTTGGGTCTGAGTCATAATTCCATTGGTTTCACTTCCATACACCCCTTTTGCGTAAAGAACAGCCATAAAAATCAACGCTAATTAAAAATTATCTAGAAATTTTTCTTTGCTAAGATCCTCCACCAACAGTAGAATAGGTATAGTACTTTGGATTAGGCTGTGAGCATAACTCTCCAAAGTTTCCAAAACAAACAGTAGCATCCTGAGTTAGGGAGAGTCAAATCYAGTTATCGTATAAGTCTGCCTGGGATCCCCCTCTCACACAGGGGTTACGCACGAGGTCGCATTCGGGTAAGCTACGGGGACTAACCCTCCGTGGTTTAACTGATTGTGGTGGTCAGATCGTATTATGGGGGTCACTTTGAGGTAAATCCACAATTACTGCGTGGAAGCCTTCTAGTTGATTTCGGGCTTGATACCCTGCCTGTATGTTCCGATCGGACTGTCGACTGTTCCCGCCCATGGGATGACTACGAATTGGTAACCTTAGTAGCCATAATATTTAGGGTCTTACACAAGGTGACGGTGACGGGAAGTCTCACTGTACCTAGAGCAGACATTGGCCAAACTCACTCGGGCTCCTTGGAGGGTAAATCTACAATTACTTCATGGAAGCTTGCACCAAGGCATAAGTCTGTTAAGAAGGTCGCCATTGTAACTGTTCCACCCTGCCCCCATCCCTTCTGGACTTGATCACGCGATGTTGGATTTCATCACCAACTAGTACGGTCATCAAAAGAAGGTCATGTTTGCTTGGTTGTGATGCTTAGATTTTTTTAGCGTGTGCTGTTTCTTTTCGCTAGTTGGCCATAGATTTCTTTCCTCGACTCTTTTCCGCCAACATCGACCCTCCACGCCGTTCGTGGAGGCTACAGGGTCTTCCTCTAGAAAATATGGAAGGAAACACCCCTTTTCCCCCTCATTCCATGGAGCAATCTCCTCAATAGAGCGAGGTTCAAAACACTACAACTTCCCAGGAAGAAGTTCCCATCCCTTTGGAGAATTTTCGAATTGTCTCAGAATCTCCGGAAGCCTATCGCATTCCGGAGGGATACGAACGACAGATCCTCCACCTAAATTCCGCTGGAGAATTTACTGTCCTAAACCCTTCTAACATTCCAGCCGGTTCTCCTCAAAACGCTTTAGCCAATGACCCTTTTTGGACTGCGGACATTGTTTGGAGTCCACCATGCTTGGTGCGAGATCTTTATGGAACAGGAGAAGGTGTCGACACATCTTCTTCCTACATCGTACCTCCAGATCATTTTATCGGTGCCACCACTTTTATAGCCACACCACCCATTGGTCTGAACGTACCGTTTGTTGGCCCAAGGTCTACCATTCCCCTCCAGATGGCCCAATCTACGATAGTCCCTCACATCTCGACTTTTCCCGCCGGCAACCCGGTGGTCACTCAAGCCGCGATAGGCACACCCGTGACACCAAGACCCACACTCCCTTTTCGGTATAGGGCACTAAATGATTTCAGCACCACTATGGCCACTACCCAAGTTATACCGGGATGTTCCATTCCTATCCAACAACCCGGATGGACCGGTCTTGGTGGTCTTAATCCGCTCAGCGGAACTGGTCAATCATTTACGTCTGGCTCTCACATCCCAGGAACTCTACCTCAAACTGGGGGGCATCCTCCCACC
>SNQJ01S0038840.1:53061-68033 GCA_010110895.2 Picea sitchensis | reverse complement strand
GACAACCACCATCGATCCTCTTTTCTTCCACCTTTGGAAGAAATCCAAGACATACGATCTGTCTTCCCCCCCGATGTTACCGATGCTCCACAATCCCCTATCCTCATACAAGACACTTTCTCTGAGGGGAACATGGGTAACATCTCTACTACAATCACAATCGACATTTCAGTCAAAGAAGGTGTCGTGGAAAACATTAATCTTGGTGCTAATTGCATGCCCGACGAAGTGGTTTCTTACACCGCTTTGTTCAAGTAATTCCGTGATGTTTTCGCATGGAGCTACGAGGAAATGCCAGGGATTGACCCTTCAATCATCATACACGAAATCAAAACTTACTCTGACGCAAAATTGGTTCGACAGAAACTCCGCCCGGTTCACCCCAAGAAAATGGCAGTTATAAAGGAAGAAGTTGAAAAACTTCTAAAATCTGGCTTCATATACCCCGTCCCTTTGACAGAATGGGTCTCCAACCTCGTTTCAGTTGCCAAGAAACAAGGGACCATCCGTGTTTGCATAGATTATCGAGATCTCAACAAAGCTTGTCCCAAGGACAACTACCCTACGCCTTTTATCGATCAAATCATCAATAATTGCGCAGGAAGAATAATCTTCTCTTTCATGGATGGCTTTTCTGGATATAACCAGATTGAAATCTTACTTGCTGATCAACATAAGACGGCCTTCATCTGCCCTTGGGGAAATTTCGCCTACCGAAAGCTACATTTTGGCCTTAAAAATTCTGGTGCTACTTTCCAGCGAGCCATGTTGTACGCTTTCGACGACATCAAACATATCACGGAACCTTACCTCGATGATTTACCTGCCCATTCACCCAACCGACCCGATCACATTGGTCACTTGCGGGCAATTTTTCTTCGTTGTCGCTTCTATCGTATTCGTCTGAACCCACATAAATGCATTTTCATTGTCGAATCTGGCCGAATCCTCGGTTTCATCGTCTCCAAAGATGGGATCAGGGTGGATCCCTTAAATATCAAGGCCATTCTAGCCTTACCCCCACCTACCAACTTAACCCAACTCCAAAGTTTGCAAGGCAAAGCAAACTTTCTTCGCCGTTTCATCTGCAATTATGCATAGATCACTAAAGGATTCATGCGGCTATTGCAAAAGAACGTCCCTTTCATCTGGGATGACATTGCCCAACGGTCATTCGACGCTCTCAAGCACGCTTTGACCCACGCTCCTTTGTTACATCCTTCCGAATACACAAAAGATTATATCCTTTACTTGGCCGCTTCTACTTCCACCATTGCAATGGTGTTAGTTCAAGAGGACTCTAATGGTGAAGAACACATGATTTATTATCTGAGCAAGAGTTTATCCGGACCTGAACTCAGGTATTCGCACGTTGAGAAACTGGCTATGGCAGTCGTCATTGCTGTCCAAAGATTTCGCCACTACATCTTATTACGCACCACCACGGTAATCGCAGACTCCAACCCCATGTACCACGTCTTGACGCGTCAAGTACTTGGGGGTAAATATTCGAAATGGATCGTTATTCTTCAAGAATTTGATCTCGAGTTTACAAAGGCTAAAGCCAAAAAATCCCTGGTGTTTTTCGAGCTCATCTGTGCTCTCCCCTGTGCCGATGAAAACATTGAACCTAGAGATTCTCTCCCCGATGAATCTCTCTTCCTCATCAACACTTCTGACCCTTGGTATGGAGACATTCTCCTCTACCTTCAAACTCAACGTTTTCAGCCCAACATATCTCACGAAAAGAGTCGACGCATCCGTCACCACTCTCGTCGTTATCTCATCCTCGGTGACACTTTGTATCGCCGTGGTATTGACACCATCCTTTGGCGATGTATGATTCACGAAGAGGCTGAACGCATTTTGAACGATTGTCACCTTGGCGCCTGTGGCGGTCACCTTTCCGAGATGGCCACAACCCAAAAAATCTTACGTGCTGACTACTTTTGGCCCTCGATTTTCAAAGATTGCATCGAGGCCGTCAAAAATTGCCCACCCTGCCAAATATTTAACAAGAAGGCACTCACCCACCCTACTGCGCTACACCCCATTATTGTCGTCGGCCCCTTTTCCAAATGGGGTATTGATTTCATGCAGTGTAAGGCTACCTCAGCCAGGGGGCACGGTTACATCATCGTTGCCGTCGACTACTTCAGCAAATGGGCTGAGGCTATGCCCACCTTCCTGAACGATGGTCGTACTACAGCTCTATTCCTCTTCAACCACATCATTGCTCGTTTTGGTATACCACATGCCATTGTCACCGACCATGGTGCACACTTCAAAAACCAGATGATGAGCGAGTTACATGTCAAATTGGGTTTTTTGCATGAAAACTCATCCCCTTACTACCCTCAAGCGAACAGGCAAGTTGAAGCTATCAACAAAGTCCTAAAAAGCATGATCCAACGCATGGTAGGGGAAAACAAGACATCGTGGAATTTACAATTGTTTTCCGCTCTCTGGGCCTATCGCACTTCTGTGAAAACCTCAACTGGATTCACTCCTTTCCAGTTGGTCTATGGCATTGAAGTCGTCCTACCAATCGAGTGCGATATTCCATCACTAAAATTGAAAGTAGAACTCCTTCCCCATACTTCTGCGGAAGAAGAACGATTCTTGTATCTATCCAAGCTGGACGAAACACGCCGTGATGCCGCTCTCGTTAATGAGGCACATCAAAAACGAATTAAGAGTCAATATGACAAATCCATCCAGCCTTGAGCCTTTGCAGAAGGATACTTAGTCCTCGTTTATGACCAAGCACATGATAAATTGGGAATAGGAAAGTTAGAACCTATGTGGCACGGTCCTTACATCGTGAAGCGTGTTTTACACAGAGGTGCTTATGAACTAGTAGATCATGATGGAATTTCCCTGGGAGTGCCCCGAAACGAGATTTACCTTAAAAGTACTATGCCTAGATCACCTAGCATCTGTACTTTCTACATTATTGTATTTTAGTTTGGTGTGTCTTTTTCTTTCGCGTGCTCGAGTCTTTACCATTGCCACTCATGACTGTGCCTGTGTTTTCATGCACAGATGACGTCTTCCTTTCCTATCTTTTTTGGGTTCGCGGATGGTGCCAGCTGACATACCCGGAACATTGCTTTGGCAACATGGGTTATTTATCAGTTTGACGAGGTGTTGAGTTCAAGAGGCATTTGTTTAGGACTAGCAACCAACAACATGGCAGAATACCACGTTGTCATTGGACTGTTGACCCAAGCCTCCTCCCTAGGTATCTCTCATATCATTATTTACTTAGACTCCCAACTCGTGGTTTACCAACTCAACCGCATCTACGCTATCCGTAGTCCTATCCTGCTACGTCTACACTTACAAGTTCGCCATCTTGAACGAATGTTTGATTACATTGAATATAGACACATTCCAAGAGAACTTAATAGTGTTTCAGATTCGTTAGCTAATTATATCATGGATCGGTATCTAGCCCACAGATAAGAATCAAGGAAAGAAAAAACTGTACATTACATGTAAATTAAAACACGCCACAAACATCATCATGTACAAATCATCGGCATCATAAAAACTCGAAACTGTATATATATATATATATATGGAGTGACTGAAATGTTTGCTTTACATCAAAAAGTGTGTAAAAGAGCAAAATATTGGGCCTTTCCACCCATACAACGTCGTCTGACAAGGCATACAAAACATGATTACTGGAGAGATTCTAATCTCCCCGCACTAGTTATGCTGTGATTAACACACTACTGCATGCACTACGCACCTCAACAGAGAATTAACATTCTCCGGTACTTTTACAGTGTGCCACTGCAGATGTAAAGGCACATCCCCCCTCTGCAGAGGAGGGATGCCCATCGTAAGGCCTTGGAGGTTTCTTTCGACCTCCCGAAGACCCATCATTGGTACCACCGGATCTGCTGCAACTGGGGCACCTCCACGACGCCCTGGTACTGGTATATCAACAGGGCGCACTGCTCCCTTGTCTGCATGTTGGAAACAAAACATCCGTTAAAATTATTTTACATACCCAAAAAAAATACATATACATCAAAAACATAAAAAACAAAACTAGACAAGGTATGGCTTAATCTCCTACCTGACTCATCCCAGTCTTCCCCCGTGGGAAAAATTAAGTCCATACTCCCACGGAAGTCTACATCGGCATAGGGGAAGTCCTCTATCCATAGGTACTGTCGTCTCAACCAGGAAAAGAAATCGCCAGTGAAGTGGAACTCTGACTCCGAAACTAGCCTTGGAGATAGACTAGTCCACCTCTCCATCCTTGGTTCGTCCACTGGTCGTACTGCCAGTGCTATCTGAGGCTGCATCTGAGGGATGCGCTCTAGGAAAAATGAAACTAAGAACGAGCCATAGCCGAACTGCTTCTGACTAGTCCTGCACCGTGAGATCTGTTCCTTTACATTCCGAAGGAACGCTGCACTCCAATTGAACAGTGTTGGTTCTAAACACTGAACACCATAGGCCACCTGTGATATCGATGCCAAATGAGAACTAGTGCTACCGGTCATGCTTGTGATAGAAAATAAAATAGATCGAAGAGGAAGATCTCGTATATCCTTGATAGGGATCCTGCCCCCTACCAACCTTGCTCCCAGAACGCAGTGGCATGCCAGATACACGTCCACCTGCTCAGGTAATGCCCTCTGCCCAGTAAAAGCTATGGGGACCCCTCTTTTCGAGAGGTCGGTCAAAAAGTACACATCTTCCAACTCAATGGTTAGGAGTTGTGTACCAATACGGAATCCCTGTTCCGTAACGTCCCAAAGGCCAATCATGTGCTCAAGCAGTAGAATCTCTCTCATCATTTTTTGCAATTTGAAAAACTTGAGCAAGCCGCAAGATCACAAAGCGGCCCGCGTATGAGGACTCCGTAGAGCGGCTAAATCATCCATCTTGTGTTCCCTCTCTTTCCATTCAATCATGATTGCCGAAGACACCTACAAAACAAAAAATCAAGAATTTCGTTATTCCTCACGTTTTGGTGATTTCGGCGATTTTCAAAAATCATTTTAAAACATGAAACAAAGTACCCATGTCATCTAAAAGCAACCACTCACTCTTTTTAACCACCACACCCTTTACATTTATCAAATAATGATTAAAAAGTGTTAAAAAATGCAAAACGACTTTGGAGGGTACGTGGGCATTTGGGGGAGAATTTTTTATGAATTCTTTTGCTAAAAATGACTGGTCTAATCAATTGCAAGGGTGTAGACATCCTAACAACCCTTCTCTAATGCATTTTTGTGAAAGAATCCCCCTATTTTATCAACTTTTAAAAAGAGGCCGATTTGGTTCAAAAAAGAGCGACCTAGGGCTTTGTGTTTTAAACAAATAATGCCATGAAAATCATTTTGAAACCATGTAATTGAAAGAGCAAGGGATGGGCACCTACCTGCTTCAAACAACGAGCGAAATGATCAATAGTAGCTCCAGCACCGAGAAAAACAAGATTTGCTCCGAAATGGAATCCTCCACTACTCCAAAAACCTTGCAAATGAAATGGTAAATGAATTTTCAAATCATTTGTTATTTATAAAATTCCATTTTTTGTAAGGTATGGTTTTTTCTTGGGTTTTCTCTAATGATGAAATGTCTTCACTAAACTCTAGTTTGTAGCTTTGGTATCGCAGGTTTCCTGGTAGTCCTGATCGGTTATTTACCTTGTTGCACTTATGAACATAGTCTTAGTTCGTTCTCGAGCTCGACAATATGAGAACGTAACTAGGTAAACTTTTATCTCTTTTTCGGACCTGTCTGGATATGAAAACACGAAAAAGGAACCCCCCTGGAGTCTCCTTTAAACCCTTTTCAGACTCTCTAAATATGAAAAGATTGTCGAGTGATCTTGCTTCCTTTCACGCTTGTTAAAAGGTCAGAAAGGGAATCTTGCGAGCGATAGTTTAACCCTTTTTCGGTCTCGTTGGACTACTGTACGAAAAAGGAACTGAGAGAGTTCTCTTTTAAATCATTTTTCCAAACTCTATAATCCCGAAAAAACTTCGAGTTTTCTGTCTTTGGACTCGTTAAAGCACACATCGACAGGCCCATACGGGACTGATCCCTTACTTCTTCCGGTTCGTTAAACAAAGGAAGGGGAACTTACCGAAGGTGAGTTATATCGAGCATGTGCTATCCTCCTCGAGCTCGTTAAATCAAAAAGAGGTACTCGTCTATCTGGATGGGGGAAAAAATTGAAAGGAGCAAGCCAAGCAGTCTCTTGAGAACATCGTCCAACACTTCTTAGAGTCGCCCTTGAACACGACACTTTGTTATTTGCATATATCATAATCCGCATGAACCTCTGCACTGAGCCAATCCTTTGAGTTCCTTTCACTCCTTTGGGTCACCTGACGCAAGTCATCACGTCCATTGCATAAGTATTGGTCCACGCCACATTTTTTTGTTGTGCCTCAGCGTTCAAGGGAAGTATCCGCCTCGAGAGTCAACCATCCCAAATATCTTGTCTCAAAACCTATGTCAGTCCATGATTCTTTTGATCTACCAATTACATCTTTATACTCATTTCACGTCGTTGATGGGGGATACATCAAGGCCCTCCCTCGATGAGTCTATTCCTGTCGACTTCAACACATTATCCAGGAATTAGACTTAGAAACTAATTAGTNGATATATGCATTGCCCAGGTTGTGAAGGAGTTTTTTATTGGACAAAGAACACGTACACTGTTACATAGATCCACTTTGTATTGGTCGTGGCTATGCCTTGTCATCTCGTAGATCCACTGTGTATTTTTTGTGGCTACGATCAGTCCGAGTCATCAAAGTATAGATCCACATTGTATCTTCGGTGGCTATACCCTTTTATCAATACAATTATGGATCCAAAGTGTATATTATGGCGGCCATACCTTACAAGTCTCGATCGCCCAAGCATAGGTATGCATGCCTTGGGTTTTGAAATATGTCATGATATTTGTTGGATGTTTGTGTGCATCTTCCGTCAGGTTCTCCGATTCTATACCCTTGCTTGAACGTCTACAAAGTATTTCAATCATCAGTTCGCATCTTATGACTTCATACTTTGGGGGGCATTCTGTTACATATCAAAATTACTCGACTGGATAAGTGTCGCATATTCCTCTCAATTGGTGTAAGTGTCGCAACTTCCTTACAACTTTCGCAAGTGTCGCAAGTTGGTTACAAGTGTCGCAAATGTTGTTTAATCATGATACCATCATGATGACACTAAGGAGGCACTTAAAACATCTTGTGTACTTGATTTGGAGAAGAAGAACTGGTTCACTGGAGTCAAATAACTCTTAACACCTGAACATGGCTTTCAATCAAGAGTTTGGAGGGTGAACGCTCCTCTGAAACAACCTTAGGAGTGCTGGCGCTCCCCTATAATGCCTCAGGGAGCGTTGTAACGCTTCCTCACCCCTCTGTAGGAGCGCTGCCCACTTTTGAAGCACTGGCGCTCCCCTTAATCTTCTCAGGGAGCGTTCTAGCGCTCTGATGCCCCTTATGAAGGAGCGCTCCCTAATCTGGGTCAGTTGTTAGCCTGTTGAGGAGAATGAGGAAAGGATCTTTCGAGATTAGGAGGCAGTTGTGCTCGAATTCTTGGTTTCATCAACAGATTCCTGATCTAAGGAAGAGGTTCCTAACTTGCTCTAAAGATAACTCAAGAGGTTAAGCTCCTCTCAACCTATATAGGCAATCTCTATGATGGTGGAAAGGGGGAATAATTTCTAGCATGAAACCTATGATCTCATAGGAAACACACAGTCAGCCAAAGGAGAAGTGATCAGTGAAGCTGCTGTCAGCCAGGTTGTGGATCTGTCGAGCAAGGGTTAGACGAAGAGGACTTGATGAAGCTGTCGCATTCGCATCTATGATTGTAAGTACTGGTGTCGTTATTCTCATTAATATGACACACTTGGCCTGTTTCTTTCTAGTTTGTGTCTGATGTTACATAAACTTATCATTTACTGATAGATCTATTTTCAAGCTAATATCAATAGAGTAGGAAGTATTTGTATCTTGTTTGTCTACAGAACTCAGCGAGGAGCAAAGGATTGGAGCGCAACTCGGAACGTGCAGGGACAAACGTCGATAAAGAGGTACTTCTGCTATCCTTCCTTCTTATGTATTAGTTTAGATAGATTTGAAAGGAAGTCAGTGTCCACGTTAAGAATTTTTCTGTCTAGGGTTAAGGTCAAGCTCTTAGAGGCGATCTACCTGTCCGCAGGGAGATTTTCCTACAACACATATGTTGTCCCAAAAATGTGTAATCTTCCAAAAGGCTACAGGATGGGTGAAAAATGAAGCTTTTACTTTGCAACCTATTACTATAGATGCACCTTTTCAGCAATGGAGCCTAGACATTATAGGACCAATCAATCCCCATTATTCACAATAACACAAGTACGTCCTCACAACAACATACTATTTTACAAGATGATCTAAAGCTTTACCTTTAAAAGTGGTCAACACTAATGAGGTAGTTTCTTTTCTAAACTCGCACATCATCACTCGATTCAGAATTCCTGAATGTCTAGTTTTTGATAATGCCTCTTATTTTTCGTCCCTTGATATGAATGTTTTCACCCTGGAAAAAGGGATTAAATTGAATTATTCTACAAGCTACTACCCTCAAGAGAATGGTCTAGAAGAATTGACAAATAAGAATTTAATAAAGATTATAACAAGAACAGTTTTAGAAAACCACAAGAATTGGCACAATGCACTGTACAATGCACTTTGGGATGATAGGGTAACTCCAAAAGATTTTGTAGGTAATTCTCCCTTCTTCCTCATTTATGGAAGATAATCCATCCTCCCCCCACATGTCTTACTTCATTCTCTGCAATTATCGCAAAAAGTTCAAGAAGAAGAGGGTCTACCGCTAGAAAACCGGATAAATGCTTTATTAAAACTAGAAGAGGTAAGAACACAAGATAAATTGAAACTGGATCAACACCAACAAATTGTAAAGAGATGGTTTGATGAAAATTCATCTTCTGATATGAATTTTGATGTTGGGGATTTGGTTCTCAAGTGGGACAAATACCACAAGGGTAAATGGGAACATACCAAGTTTCAAAACCTGTGGCCGGGACCATTTGTAATTTCTGAAAATTTGGGTCCTAGCTCTTTTCGTCTGCATAATTTGGAGGGATGGTTGGAAACTTTCCCAGTGAATGGCTAGGCCCTCAAGAGATATTTCGCTTGATTATTTATGATCCTCCCTCTTGTAAATATTTTTAATTTTTTTTAAATTTTTTTTATTTTGGTTCTTTTCATTTTTCTTGATTTTGATTTGTTTTCTAAAAAATGATTATGTATGAATCGCCATTCATTTGTTGAAGGGAATCATAATTCTTATTCATTTGTTGAAGGGAATCATAATTATTATTCATTAGAAGTATTTGATAACTTTTCAAGCATTGAAACAATAAATGCTAAACTTGGATCAGCAGAAGTAAGTTTTTGTTCAATCAGTTTTTTTGGTTTCTCATCAAAATCACAGGAAGATGCGATTATCCTTCACAAAATTCTAACGTCATCCCTGTTTTAATGAGGAAAAGTCAATTGTGCTTTCCCATCCTTGAAATGGTTTCTTACCAGAAATCCAAGTGTCCAAATCATGATGAAGGTCAACAGAACAGAAAAATGATTCTTGAATGATCAATCTTTTCATTACCAGACTATGTGATCTTCAGTATCACCCCGCCCTCTTGAATATCATAAAGTTTCCGCAAATTTATAAACAAATTTTAGAGAGTTGGAAGAACTATATTGTGTCGGAAGTGTTTGCAAACCCGCCAAGACACTGAACAGGTCTGCTGGCAGCAGGTAAATACACACATGATACCAAGGAAACTTCATCGGGGTACTGAACAGGCCTGCTGGCGGTGAAGCAATGCCCGATTTAATAAGATTCTCAGGTACGTATTTTAATTTGATCAAGTGTGAAGATGTTTTTTATCATGAATGGATGACTCTTGGAAAGGATATAGGTACTAGAGTGGGTTAAATGACATCCCTGTCGAGGCTATGGACGCTTGTTGGAAGCAGTGGCCCTGTAAATGGTATCGAAGTCATTTGTATAAACATCGCTACACCCGTGATATAAATAAGATACCAGCTTACATTTTCGGATGGAAATACATCCAATGCTAAAACTACGTTATTTTTTGGAATGCTTGATCTATCGTCAACTGTTTCTAAAATTTTATTTCATCTGTGCCCCTAACATAAATTTTTTGTTGATGCTGAGATAATTGCTTTGCCTAGCATGTCACCATTGTTGGAAACCACCAATTCCGTCGATTTTACAATAATTAAAATTCATCACAAAGAGATAAAATCTTTTTGTAGCTCCCACCTCCTCACATTTATAATCATTTCTGTCTTTTCGCTTCAAGGAGATTTATTGGGCTAACTTATTATATGAGTTTTTCATTTGTTTTGTTTAAATTTCATGACTGCAAGCATGAAATTTAAACAAAAACTTGGTTTGTGTAATCATTTTGTAGTCTGTGTTCTTCCTTCTATTCTTTTACCAAAGAGATTACATTTTAACGGAACCTATATATTGCTAATTTGAAGTTCTATAATCTCATTGATTAATTGACTGCCACATTTTTTTTTTGCATTATGGGATTATATATGGTCGATTGTATGCTTTGATCATTTATCCATAATCACGTTGCAACCTTGGGTTAACAATTGATACATGCTCTTTGCTATATCAGTCATATCGCTTTCGTGTCAGTTGTTACAGGTCTGATGCACCCACAACTACACCTCACCTTGTTGTCTTGTACATTTAATGACCCTCATTCATTGTTTGAATTGGAATTTGATCCTGGTTGGGGTTTCGATCTTCATTATGTGTAATGGTCCATAGGCCTGCACGTCCTCTATTTTTTTGTCTCTCCAAACTTAAAACATGACAGTCTCCAAACTCCGTAGGTATCGGGTCATTGTGGTTTTCACAGACCTCTCCTTGATACTCATTTATTAGAAGTCGAAGCCTACCTCCTGTGATATCTACTGTGTCTATTTGACAGTGACCATGTCCCCTGTGGTTCGAATCGAACCTAATGGTTGTCAGGACCTTCTTTCCCACAAGGCTCACGATTGGGATATCTTCATCCGAAAATTCGAAGGTTATAACCTGGCGGTCGCACAAGCATTTGCTCAAACATTTGATGGATTTAGAACCAACGTTGGGGATGTGCAATTGGAGGCCATAGAGGAATCTATATCCCGGATGAAAGGAATCCCATAGGAAGGAGAAAAATGGTTCAAAAATGATAAACTGGAATATGTTCCATGGATCTTGTTCATAGTCTCTCACAAATCTACCTCGATGGCACGACCTCATTTTGATTCTGAAATAGTTTATAGCATGTGAGGGTAGGTATGGGTTAGTATTTGTATACCACATACGACTGTTGATGTTGTTCCTGTTGAACAACTAAGAGGGGGGGTGAATCAGTTGTTACCATGCTTAAACAATTATGCTTATTTTAAACTCTTTTCAATGTACTCAATGACAATCATAATAATGCAGGGAAATAAGTAATAGAACATTCAACATCAGTCACACATATGAGATACACAGAGACAGATATTTCCTGAGGAAACCCATAGAGGGGAAAAACCTTTTCTTCTTTATATGATAAGTAATCTTTACATTCTTTACATTATCATACATATGAGCACCAACTCATAATGAGGCTACACCCTCTATTTTGCAAGATGCTACTTGCTAAGAGAACCAAATCTATGGTTTCTCTAGCACCAACTAGAAGGAATAACCAACTCCCCAAGTGTTCCTGCACCAACTTCCAATTATATAGGCACCAACCTGTAAAACAGAGAACAATAATTCTCCCTTGCACCACCCTGCCACCCTGGTTTCTCTGGCTACGACCAGATGGAAGCTACAACTCCCTTTGTTCAAGAACCCACTTGAACCTCTAAGGACAACAATCCTCCCTAGAAAATAATTTTTTCTAATGAAACTTATCACAGTGATACAATATTTATCATTTGCTTACCAGACTTATCACTGTTCTTCTACACTGAGCTGCTCTGTCTGCATCAGTGTCTTTTGCACACTCCTCTACACTTTATGTTCTTCTCCCGTTATGCACTGTGTGTCATCTTAGCTTGATCTTCCATTCCTCTTCTCTTTATTTCAGTTTCTACACACTCCTCCTTCTAAACTCCGCAATACCTCACCACAACAACAACCCATATTTTCTTTGTTCTACATACTTATAGTCTCTGTGAACCTTCTGCATGCTCTCTCGCCATGCTTTTGCATCCTCTCTCCATGTCAAGTGCTCTACCTAATCATCATCACAACTCCTCAGTTTCTCTGGTAGTTATATCTATCTGTCAGTTTCCTCTATGAACAATCTTCATTCCACTGGCAGATTCCTTAAGACTCTTCAGCTTCTCTAGCAATCAATCAGAAGTATCTTCGAGTCCTCTAGCATAAACTATTAGTTGTTTCTAGTAGTTACATGCTGAAGTGCAACAATAGCCCTCTGATCTTATTTAAATTCATTTTCACCGTTGAATTGACTTCATTGAATCTTACGTTCATTTTGTCGTTTCGACATTTCGACATTTGACAATTCGACATTTGTGTGATCAAGTGTCTCGACACTCCAGGTCACGAACCCCAAAATTGAGCTGGGTTACACTAGCTCCTTTCTCCATCTTCCATCAATGTGACCAATGGCTATGACCACAGCCTAAACCAAAAGGTGTTTTCGCATTTCGGCGATTCCTGTTGTGAGGCATCTCGACTCTCCAAGTCGTGGTCCCCAATACTCCGAAATGGAGCTTTCCACTTCAAGCTTTTTCCCTACAACTCTTTGATGATGTGACCACCATCGGTGATTGAGTGCTTATACTTAAAGTTCTTTTGCGATTTCACAATTCGACACTTCAGTGTTCTTGTGGCGATGTGTTCTTGATGATTTGTGTCCCTGTATCTGAAGCTCCGAAATGGAGCTTGGTTGCACTAGCTCTGATCATTTTGGCAATTCGCATTTCAACCTTTCAAAATTTTTGCAATAAAGAGTCTCGTCACTTGAATCTTCCAACTCTCGATATATGAAGCTCCGAAATGGAGTCGGATCAACAGTCCACACTGTCGATGATTCGATAGTTATTCTCTTCCATGGGACTTCATCCTTCAGGACTTTGGGTGAGTGATAGTGATAAAAATCCTGAAGAAAAAACTCCTGGAGTGAGGTCAGTCTTGCGTCACTCGATGACATGTCATGACCCAAGTGGCTGCCACGTGTCACTCAGGATTGTGAATTCTAGTGGCCTGAAATGCCAAATCAACTTGACACTTGTCATTCTCTGATCATCCCACTTGTCATGGTCTTCCACCTATCCTTTCTGACATGGTCTGCCACATTCACTTCTTGAAACTGTCAGCCCAAATCACTTTGCAATTTCGCATATAGCGATTTCGGGTATCACGACTTCGAGACTCCTCTAGTAAGAGTTCTTGACATCCCCAACTCTTGGTATCCAAAATCATCCTCCCTCTTCCCAGATTTTGGCATTTCACATTTCATGATTCCAGGACTCCTGATGATGAAGAGTCTTGACTCTTCCAACTCTCAGTACCTGAAACTCCGAAATGGAGTTATTTCCCTGTCTACAAAACTCTTCGTTTATGTGCCTCTTTTGGTATTTCGAGATTCCATATTTTGCAACTCTGGGACTCCTGTGTTGAAGAGTCCCAACTCTTGACTTCTCAATCTCCTGGTATTCAAAATCTCATTATCCGATACTCCGAAATGGAGTCGGATCATCTTTTTAGTGTTTCACACTTCACAACTTCGGGACTCCTGTGAGGATTCTTTGACATTTCCATCTCCCGGTATCTGAAATCCCTGTAGCCGAAACTCCGAAATGGAGTTTGAAAAACACTTCGATCTTGCCATTCGATCATCGTTGCATTGTTGGTCTTCCTTACCTACTTGTTTTCCATCAAATGAACAAGCACACCTTCACACTAAGTTTGACTCTACATTAATTCCTCCTGAGCTTATATTGCTCATGTTTTTCCATCGATGCATACTCTGATCTTGCCATCAATTATTGGTTGTGGAGCCTGATTATCTTCCATATTCATAGGTCCTTGCTTTCAACTGTGTTTATACCCCATGAAGTATTTACACCCCAGAAGTATGTACACTCTTCCATGTGGGGGAGTGCAGAGGGGGGGTACCCCCACTGTGGGGTCTAGGAGGGCTATCCCCCCGACTGGGGGGTCTGGGGGAAAGCGGGCCCCCAGTGGGGGTTCGGGGGCAAAGCCCCCGAAGGAAAATTTTCCTTGTAAATCTATATTGTAATTTCATTGTAAATATGGACCGTTCATTATAAGGTCGCAGATCTAATGGTAGAGATTATGTTAGGGTTTTTTTCCCTAGAATGCAACCCTTTTTTATGAGGGAAATGTATTGTGGCTATGGTTGATGGTGAATATTATATTCTGAAAGAGGAGACTATGAGAGAAAGAAGAGGAAGTTACAATGGGTTTTGCTGTAGGTTGTATCCCTTCATTTGCTAGATAATAATAAAGGAAGGACCTGGCAATTTCTCTGGTGGACGTAGCCCACACTGAGTGAACCACGTAAATCTTTGTCTCTCTTGTATTGTGTATCTTCTGTGTTTTGTTTCCGCATTTGTTTTATTTTATTTCTCCATGGTCCTGTTTTTCTAACAACTGGTATCAGAGCGAAAGGTAACTCATAGGAAAAGAGGGTTCTTGGTTCGAGTGGGAGCAATGTCAAAAGATGGAAAGTTTAGGGTCGAGAAATTTAATGGCCAAAACTACTAGTTATGGAAGATGCAGATGGAAGATTATTTATATCAGAAGGATCTATTCCTAACATTGGGTGGAGTAGCAAAGAAGCCGACAACCATGAAGGATGAAGAATGGGA
>SNQJ01S0038840.1:40739-52288 GCA_010110895.2 Picea sitchensis | reverse complement strand
GGGTCCAGAATGTGTGATAAACAACGCGCATAGATCTGCGACCAACAAACAAGCACGTAGATCAACGGCTCAAGGTATTTTTAGGACCCCCCCGAGACCCCCCCGACTGATCTATTTTTAACTGAGGGGCGGGGGTCCAGAATGGAATCTTTTCTCTAGTGGGCCCCTGTCTATACGTGGCATCGATCTACCGGTCCCGAGTCCCATTGCCTCCTACGGACTGACATACCTTCATCACCTCTTAATGTCATCATCCACCTTTCCCGAAAGAGTCACGTCCCATAATTTCTGTCAGTCCTTCCCCCCCATTTGCTCGTGGCAAGCCCCCTCAGCATGATCTTTACCCCAACCGGTAACACCTCCATGTCACCCATCTGTATCCCTCAGTCATCATCACACGCCATCTCACACTCTAAGTGATTCGTTGGCCATTTATTACTAGATAACCTATCCGTTAACCAAATGACCTATCTCCCATGCCCAATGGACACCCATTTACTCAAAACTACCCTCACTCTTCCTATTTTCACCATTCACCCACTCATTGCACCAGATAAATTTACACCATTTTCTCCTCCATCACAGTCAGTTGCCACCATCCACAGTCATCCCCGTTAACTTTGTTTTTCTTGCAGGTGCTGTTGCAGTAATGGCACCAAAGTCAAAACAAGAAGAAGGAGAGGAGAATCCTTTTCTCCCGCCTTCTGTCGACATTGACAGGATCCCACTGGTGGACAAAGACCGCTTAATCGTAGATACAAAGTGCGATTTTGATTTCACATACCTTCAGTCGTGGCTCAAGGAAGTTTTCCTAGACCAGAGTGATGAAATTGGACTCTGGGAGTCCAACTTACCCCTGTATATTTTTCCCTAGATTCACCCTTTTCCATAGTTTTCCCTCAAGTGCCAAGCCCACTACATTCCTGACCAAAGAGTCATTGTCTCCTCGTCCAGAGAGATTCTGTTCCTCATCACCCCTGAATCCATCGACCAAATGATGCAAATCCCCCGAGCTGACTCTGCATCACCCTTCAACCTGGAAATTCTTACAAAATTATACCAGAAAATGACCTTCCCCAAAGAGCTCAAATATTTGAGCTTTTCCTCCCACCATCCACTCAATTTCCCTCCACAAATCCTCCTTACCCTTCTTCCATGTTTTCAACTAAAGGAAACCAAATCATCTCGTCCCTATGTGCCTTGTTAGGATACTATTTAGATCATTGGGTAGATGAACCCATTCTGGTGTTTTTATCCATCTTCTCTACCGATGAGAAGCCCACCACCCAGTTCGACTTCAACACGTTCCTTGCGAACAATATTCATGAACAGTTTGTAAATTTCTCCATGGAAGGCATGTTTCGGTACTCGTCCATACTGGCATACTTGTTCATTTTCTTCCAAGCAGAAAAAATCATTTTTTCCATGCAGAAGATGGATGGAGATGGTAGACCCCAGGAAGTGACCGCATGGACCTCCTTTCTCAAGCTTAACTCCACAGAGTTCAGTTTCAAGGAGTTCATTGATCAATTTTACCACCCAGTGGTAAGTATTCTTAGTGGCAAGCCCGAGCCTCAGATAAATGATGAAGTTCAGAGGGTCCTGCATCTCTCGAATCACACAAAGATGGGTGATTGGTATTTATACCAAAATCACACTGAGATCAGAGTATACTGGTGTGAGTTGGCACCGTATAAGCTGCCCAATCACCTGCCTGTCAAATTTTCTCTTTGGAATATATAAGGCAGATGATAAACTCTGATGATATCCATTTTGTGTCACTAAATAAAAAGAAACAACTCAGAATCAAAGGGTAGATTGGCTCTTTCATCTGCAACAATCATGGCGTTGGAGAAGAAGAAGACAAGCTGCTGAAGGAAATGAAGTTCTTCATGGGTTTCCCATGGCATTACAATCCTTGTGGGATTATCTCCGAGATGAGAGTGAAAAACAAGAACATCCCATACGCCCACGAAGCTAGGCCTGAAGTAGAGAAATTCGCAAACCAGACAGCCCGGGAACCTAATACCTTGGTCTAAGCAGAACAGCAGGATCCCCTGACCATTGTATCTCAAACAACCAAACCACAGGTTCCAAAAGAGAAAAGGCCTAGGTAGGATTTATCTCTGCCTGTCACTGAGGTATCATCAGAAGAATTCCAGTTGCATACCAAGAGGCCTAAGACCATTTTAGTTCCTAGCCCGACTGGGGAAAAAGAATCCCCGTCTACTACAGTGACCAAGGTTGATAGACCAACCCTCGGGGTAAGCCTCCAACATGTCATGACCTTAGCATTTCCGAAGAAATATACAGATTCTCCGTGGACCACCCAACCAGGAAAGGTAGGACCGAAGCTGAGTATATTTGAAAAATATGAGCTGACCAAAAAAAGAAACCATACACTGACCAACATCACTTGCGCCCAGTTCTGGAAGTAGATTTCGACTGTACAACATAGGCTACTATCGGCATTTGACACCGAGAAGGGTAGAATGCATATGGAATTCCTCCAGGCACAGGTGCCAAATCCAAAGGTGATCACTGATTACAAAAGGGCCACCTTCGAATTCCATACAAAGGATGTGCTTCCGGCCAATCAGATGGATCTGCAAAAGAAGACAGGGGAAATTGTCTTTTTTATGCTGGCGCATGCTTCCACTACTGCGTCCAAATTGCAAGTGTCCCTGAACAAGGTTAAAAAACAACTGAAGTTAGAGAAGATATTGTCCTTTTCCAAGGACAATAGGATCAAGACTTTGGAGGAACTGGTCCTCAAGATTGGTTATGATCCTTCGAACATGAACGCAGTCGAGGAGATGATTAAAAATAAGAATGATGACATAGCCTCCTTAATTAAACAATTGAAGCTCTCGCCCACAGAGGATTCGCAGGCAAAGGAAATAGCAGATAAAGAAAGAGAAAAAGATGAAATGCTCAAGCTACTCATGGAGCAGTATGCACAGCTAAAGGAAATGGAAGCTAAGATGGAGAAGCTAGTAAAATAGAAAGAACAACTGAAGCCAATGGAAGTCATTCCATTGAGTTCTATTCCAATTTCGAGAGTGAGAATGGCATCAGTGACAGAAGTCCCATCCGCTACTCCATTGACATCCCTGGAAAAGACATCCGACCTGGCTAAGTCTATGGAAAAGATGAACCTGTAGGAAACAAACATCAACAGGATCAAAAAGGAGATTGAGAACCTTTAGGAACTCAAATCTTCCTTTCAGATCAACCTCTCCAAGGAAAAGTAGGTGACAGATCAGCTCAAACAAGAGTTACAACAGCCCCGGAAACAAACAGTGGCAGGAAAAACTTTGGCCGAGGTTAGAGAAAGTGTATGGATAGACATCACCAAGTCCATGAACGAGATATGTCCCATGATACAGATCATGTTTGAGCATAATGAATTGGTGCAGAGAAGCAAATAGGCCATTGAGAATATCAAATCCGAATTGGGAGAGATGCCAACACAGGCGAACGAGATCATCAAGTTCCTAAATTCTAAGACCAGGAAGGAGCTGGAAGAGCTGAAAATTGAAGACAGAACAGAGACCATTCTTGAGGTCAAAAGAGTTTTGACCAAGAGAGGATTAATGCTTCCGTTGGAAGAAAAGGTTCAGGCCATGGACCTAGGGGTACAAAGATTTTTTAGTAAGATTGAGGCTCTACAGAAGAAAGGTCTTGCTGGTCTGAAGGTAATCAATGAAAAATTGATGACACTCCCAGACTACAAGAAGAGATTGACCGATGTGGCTAAGGATAGTTCAAAGTTCGCAAGAATTCAAGGCAACATCACTGGCAAGGCATTTCTAAATGCACTTCAGTGGGACATCAGTATTCAACATGAGATTCGATACATCTTGGTCACCAAACCTACCTTCGCCAAGTACACAGAAATGGACGAAGTGTATCAAAGGCTACTCAAAGTCAACATGCCCAGTCTTCTTCGATGGGAGGAACTCTGTGATCTAATCGAGTAGTAGATGAGCTGTCCCAGCCCAGTCATTTGTCCATTCAGATGAGGTCATGCAGAGGCTTCATCAACGACCCACCCAGAAATTAGCATGCAGTTACACCACATCATCAAGCAGTTCCTAGATTTATGAAATTTGTTGAGTTAGTTAGGCTAAAAATAGATTTAGCATGTCCTGGTCATTAATGACAGGATCGTTTGTAATTTTGAGTTATAAATACTTCATCTTTCGAAGTATTGAGGGTTTTTGATCTTCACACCCTTCAAGGTATCAGATTGCAATATTTTTGAAGAGATCTTCCATTAATACAAAGAGACACTTTTACAGGATTCTTGCCTATACTCACTGGTGATGTTGTTCTCTCTAAGTTAAACGTTATTCTCACTTTGTTATCATGTTGTTTTCTAAATCTAATCTTTGGAAGTAACGAAAGTTGCAGGATTTATCTTGTATACCTTGTTTCTGACTCAAAAGGTTTAAGTGTTGATCTTCTCATTTTACAATAAAGAAATTCTTAATTGCTTCTTATTTGTAATTGTCTTTCTCATCTTTTCTGCTATTCCTCATTTACGCTACCAAAGAATCCAGTGATTATATTATCTCGCCCTGTGAAAGGTTCCTTTGTTTTTCTGGTTTGGATTTCATCTTTATGACATGGACCCCATAGCCCAATGGATGTGTAAACTATCTCAAACAACTCAACAACACTACTACATAAGATCGACTTATCTATTTATCTAGCCTAATATTTAAAAATTTGAAACAGATCTAAATCAAATAGAGAGATCCCTCTCTGAAGTTAGAAGGGCTAGATCCCAGCTTCAAAAGCAGTTGGATAAAGTTACCTCTCGTAGATTTCTTCTTCCTAACAACCTATTGGAAATTTATAGAGCGCTAACATAGTGGTGAATCCACTGGGGAAGAACAGAACTAAAAATTTATAACTTCACGTTTTCTTTTCCCTAAGAAGAAAGCTTGTTCATGAAAATATTGCAAATTTGAGAAGAAAGTAATGTTTAGAGGTTGATTAAAATTTGTACATATTATTTTTAGACTCATAAAACTAAAAAGTATATATATATAAATCAAAAAGAAATCTGGCTCCCAAAAACGTTTATACTCGATCTCATCCAGACCCAGAACCTGCGATAGTAATAGATAACCTAGAGCATCTCCTCAGGAAAAAAATCGTAGCTGAAGGTTCAGTAAGTCATACTCCCTTTCATAAGTCCCTTTATTGTTCAAGAGAGCTCGTTACCTTTCAAAACCCTGACTTTGACACCCCTTCTGAACAAAGACTGGTTAGGACAAGATCCGACAGTTTTGTAACTAAAGTCATTTTGGAAACAACCATTTTACAACCCCGGACTCATGAAGTTCTATATCCCAATGCTAAACTGTGAACCACTCCCTCATTATCGGCTGGTTCCTCCTCGTCCTCATCTTTCGTGGCTACCTTGCCTATCATCCAGTTTTTTATCCCACCTCCTCCACCTATCATGGCAGCCAGGTACACTCCCTTGGTGTTGGTCGCGCCCCTTCATGCCATGCCCCAATACTATCAAATGAGACTCCCACAGTTCGATGGGATAGGACCTCTGAACGCCCAACAACACATTGATAAAATGAATGATTATTTTGACCTGCACGAAGTAGATGAGGCTGATGTTCAAATGAGATTGTTTGCCCAGAGTTTGACAGGTGACGTTAAAAAATGGTATAAAGGTTTACGTTCCACCTCAATCCTTAACCTTACTGCATTTCAAAGGAGTTTTCTAGACAGATGGGAGGTAAAGAAAAACCCTCTCCAAATATTGTCAGAATACAAAAATATTAGAAGAAATCAAGGTGAGTCAATACAAGATTACTGCACTCATTTCAATAACTTGTACAATGCAATCCTAGCCAAAATCAAACCTCCACAGGGTTTGGCATTGATAAAATTCCCTGATGGTTTTGATGTCGATATGTCATACCAACTAAGGGAAAGAAATTCTACCACCCTGGAGGACATGCAGAAAAGTGCAATAAGTGTAGAAGCCAATTTGTTAGCAAAAAGGGCACAACAGAGGTCAGAGAGGAGAGTCAAAATTAAAGAGGATTATTCCACATCAACCTCGGATTCCAAACTGGATTCCTTGGGCAGATCAATGGAAAGAATGATGGAAAGACTTACTGTGTCATAAAGAAATCCTCCAAGAGAAAACCCACTTGCTCCTCCAGTTCGGAATCCTAACATCGGGAGAAACCCTCCTCAAATTAGACAGAGATATCCTAGGGATCAAAGAGAGTAGAGAGGTCCGGATCAACAGATCAGACCTCCCCTACAAGAAAATTATGTTGATGAAGGGGAGGAAGTGATTGAGGAACTAGAGGATACCCACATAAATCTCATGGGAATTCACGATAACGAAGCTATTTTCCTTACCCAAGAAGAGAAAGAACTCTTTCTTCTAAATCAAACAAAAGTAAGTGAAGAAGATGAAGATGCCAAACAACAGGCATTCGAAAATGCCATTCTGGAGGTACATCGTCAGTACAATCTGTGGAGTAAAAAGATAGAAGGGAGTTCCCCAAAAAAGACGATTGAAACGAAGAAGGTAGTTGAAACCAAGAAATCCTCTGAGCCATCTGTCGAGAAGATTCCTGAGAAGAGTATTGCCGAAGTTCCCATGAAAAGAAACCTTACTACTCTGAAAAGATCGTTGCAGCCTGAGGTTTCATCAGTTAATCAACCAAGCACTTCTGGCTAGAAGAATGTGGTAGACAAACCAAAATTGATGAGCCAAAGCAGAGTCCCTACACCTTTTAGCCTCGAAGGGGAATTAGCCAAAGTAAAAATTCCCATTCCACTTTCCGAGTTGATGAACAAAGACGCTTATCATTCACAAGTGATTAAATCACTGACCATTGAACCTGATATAGGTACGAAAGCCTTAACTATTGGATCAACAAATCATTCAGATATTGTGAACCTTACAGACGATCAACCTAAACTTTGTTCAGACCTGAAGTAGATGGCCGAGATGATAATGGTGATGTCACTCCTTTTTACATCACTCTAAATATACATGACCTGATCTTGCATAATGCTATGCTGGATTCAGGTGCTTCCCACAATCTGATGCCTAAAGAAGTAATGGAGAAACTGGGACTCGAGGTCACCAGAACTTACAAGGATTTACACTCATTCAACTCCAGTAAAGTTAGATGTATTGGTTTGATCAAGGACCTATGTATCACCCTGGTTTAGATTCCTGCAAAGAGCATGGTCATGGATGCGGTGGTTGCAGACATTCCCCTGAAATATGGAATGTTTATATCCTGGTCTTGGGGGGCTAAGTTGAGAGGTACCCTGCAGCTAGGTATGTCGTATACCACTATCCCAGTTTTTGGGCAACAAATAAGGTTATATAGAGAAACATTGATGAAATACATGGTCAGTAGCCAAGAAAAACCACACAACTATCCTCTTTACTCTGCACATTCTAAATTGGATTCTTTTATCCTGTATAACGATTGTGACACGGAGGAACAAATCACCCAACTAGAAGAAGATACATCTGGTCCGATGGAGACCAAGAAATCATTGAGGTAACAAGGAAGAAAAACATGATAACTGAAGAATTACCGACAGATTTATGGAGCATGGATTTTGATGGAGTAGTAAGAAAAGAAGGAGTCGGAGCGGGAGTTTGGCTGCACAACCATAGAACCAGGTATTCAGAAAACAATTCTTACAAATTAAATTTCCAGTGCACTAACAATATTGTCGAGTATGAAGCCTTGATGCTCGGTCTGAAGCTTCTAAAAGGAGTTGGTGCCAAACAGATTATGGTAATAAGTGATTCTGAGTTAATAATCAAGCAAATTAAAGGTGAGTATGCTGCGAAACACCCCCGTCTTAGAGCTTATAGGAATGTTTTTCTTGATGCCCTTAGATGTTTCACTGAATTTGATTTGCAGGTAATGCCTAGGGGACAAAACATTTTTGCAGACAGATTGGCTACGTCAGCAGCCACATGTAAGATTCCTTTCTGCTTGACCCGCCCATACACGGTAAAGGTGAAGTGCAGACCAACCGTTCCCGACAATATCAAGTACTGGCAAGTGTTTGGTAATGATGATCAAATCAAAGACTTTTTGTAGTGTAAAAATGATTTTGAATGTACAAATATAGATTTAGAGAATGAAGATGAAAATGTAAATAGATATGATTTTGAAAATGATAGCGTAAATAGCGTATATTCAGGAGAATTAGGCGATGATGAGATGGAAACTGATATTCTGCATTTGAAAAGTAATGTTTTACCTAGGGTTCTAGTGCCTTTAGAGGATTTGTTTGATTTTAACGATGTAGCCAAAAAACCAAAAATTGAAGCCAGTGGACAAGAAGTAGAATATTGTAATATAGGGACATAAGAGAAACCCAGGATGGTCAAGTTGTCCAAATCATTACCCCCTGAGCAAAAACTCAAATACATTGAGCTGTTCAAAGAATTTTCATATGTCTTTGCCTTGGGTTATGAGGATTTGAAAGCTTATGATACCAGCATCATACAACACAGGATTCCACTAAAGAAGGCCAAAAACCGTTCAGACAGAAACTTAGGAGAATAAATCCCAAGTTACTCCCTCTGATAGAAAAGGAAATCAAAAAAATGTACGATGCCAAAATCATAGTCCCACTACGTTTTCCCAAATGGGTCTCAAATTTGGTCCCGACACGTAAGAAATCTAGGGAAATCAGGCTTTGCATTGATTTCCGAAATCTGAATAAGGTCTCCCTGAAGGACAATTACCCCTTGCCAAAAATGGACCACATACTACAAAGGGTAGTTGGATCCAGTCGAATCTCTTTGTTGGATGACTTCTCGGGTTATAATCAGGTCCTCGTTCACCCAGATGACCAATACAAAACCACTTTCACTACACCATGGGGCACTTTCATGTATGTGAAAATGCCCTTTGGTCTGATGAACGTCGGAGCCACTTTCCAGAGAGCGATGACATCGCCTTTGTGGAAGAGTTAGGTAAATTTATTCTCATCTATCTAGACGATGTAACTGTGTTTTCCCAGTCCGATGATGAGCACCTGAGGCATCTCAGACGAATCTTTGAGAAGTGCAGGAGGTTTGGGATTTCTTTAAATCCTAAGAAAAGCCTTTTCAGACTGGAGGAAGGCAAACTGCTAGGGCACATAACCTCTAAGGACGGAATTAAAATAGACCCCAATAGAATCGAGGCCATACAAAAATTAGAACACCCAAGAAACATCAAAGAATTACAGTCTTTTATCGGAAAAATAAATTTTCTACGAAGATTTATACCCAATCTGGCAAAGCTCCTCAGAAACATTACAAATATGTTAAAAAAGGATGTAAAAATAAAATGGGACACCGAGTCCAGGCAGTCTTTCGAACAAGTCAAATGAGCACTCACAGAAGCCCCCGTTTTGATCAGTCTTGATTTTACCAAGGATTTTTATCTTTTTTCTTTCACCTCCGAACATACCATTGCAGTGGTATTACTACAGAATAACAACAAAGGTTATGAACAACCCATAGAATTCTTTAGTAAAGCGTTAAGAGATGCTGATTTGAATTACAAGATAATGGAGAAACATGCTTTTGCCTTGGTAAAGGCCATAAAATATTTTAGGGTCTACATTCTCCATTCACACACCATTGCATATGTTCTGAATGTGGTAGTAAAAGACATTTTGACCCAGGACAATCCGGATGGAAGAAGAGGAAAATGGATTGCTGTCATTTTAGAATATGACATAGAGATTAAGCCTACAAAACTAATTAAAGGTCAAGGCCTAGCTAAATTAATGGCTGAATCTAATTTCCATTCTCTTGACATTAATTTTTTAGTTGTAGAAGATGAATAGGGTGAGATGGCGACTCCAAGCATGAGAGAGGTATTTCTAAACTCTCCATGGTACGCAGACCTTATATTTTTTTTTCATAATTTACAAGCTCCCCCTGTTCTGACTAAGACTAAAGCTAGATTTTTGAATTTGAAAGCCTTAAAATTTTGTATTCTAGAAGGCAATCTATATTGGAAAGATCCTGGAGGTATTATGTTAAATTGTTTATTGAAAGATGAAGCTGACAAAGTGCTACAAGAATTTCATGCAGGAGAATGTGGTGGCCATCTGAACTGGAAGGTCACAAACAACAAAATCCTCAGAGCTGATTTCTATTGGCCCACCCTATTCGCTTATGTACATCATACAGTGACCGCATGTCACCAATGTCAATTGTTTGAAGGAAAAAGGAAACTCCTTCCTCTCCCCCTGAAACCGATCTCAGTTGAATCCCCTTTCTAGCAATGGGGATTGGATTTCATTGGAGAAATGCACCCCCCTTCTTCAGGCCAGCACAGGTGGATTCTTACTGCCATAGATTATTTTACAAAATGGATCGAAGCAGTACCAAGAAGGAAAGCCACTGATTCTGTTATTATCAAATCCCTTGAAAATAATATTTTGTCTCGCTTTATATGTCCTAGAAAGATTATAACTGATAATGCAGCTGCTTTTCGATCGAAGAAACTCATAGATTTCTGCAACCAGTATCACATTGATTTGGGATATTCCACAGCTTACTACCCTCAGGGGAATGGGCTGGCAGAATCTTCAAACAAAACCTTGGTAAAAATTATCAAGAAGACATTGCAGGAAAACAAGAAATCGTGGCATAACAAGTTGGCGTTCGCATTGTGGGCTGACAGACTGACCACCAAAAGGTCAATCGGTATGTCACCATATCAGCTGGTCTATGGCACAGAAGCAGTTTTCCCCACTTCCTTAGGAGTCCCTGTCATGAAGTTGCTTCAAGACGTACAAGCCGAGCCAAATGACTCATAGAGAAGGATCAACCAGATGATCCATTTGTAGCAGTCTAGGGAAGAAGTATTCAACAAGACTCAGGTAGTCCAAGAAAGCATCAAGAAATATTTTTACAAAAGAACCAAGGAAGATGATTTTGAGCTAGGAGATTTGGTGCTGAGATGGGATGCCAGAAATGAAGACAAGGGAAAACATGGAAAATTTGACAGTCTGTGGAGAGGACCATACATGATTCAAGCATTCAGGGGAAACAACACTTTCTTCACAAACAACGTTGATGGGACAGATCTACCAGGAGGACCTGTAAATGGAAGAATGCTGAAGAATTATGTGCCACCTCAGTAGAGACTCGAGTTTTCACTCACCATTGTACATACCGTTTTTATTTTTTGCCTGCATTTTCTGAGTGAATAACATGAGTCAGTTGGTTGAATCCCTAAGAGAAGGCCCTAAGCTGTTGACCTCTGTTCTTCCATTTTTTGAGAATAAAACCAATCAATCAACGAAGGCTACTAGGCAGAAATTTTCAGAACGACAGGAACCAAGATTCTTGGCACTTCACAGGGAAAGTACCATCCCCAGGTGGAGCCACTGTTATTACCCTATCAGTTATAGGATCAATTGGTGACTGGAATATTATCCGTCTCTAGTGTTTTTGTTGACAAATGATTTTTCATTCTGTAAATAATTTGGAAAAAAGAAAAAGAAAAAAA
>SNQJ01S0038839.1:135207-146255 GCA_010110895.2 Picea sitchensis | reverse complement strand
ATTCATGTCAAACGTAAACGTCATTAGGTAAAGAAACATCAAGCATCATCTTCTAACTTCACAATAACTCATATAATTCATACAATTTTCCAAGTTTAGGTGTGATGGGAGCATCATTAACCCCTATTACATGTGTCAACACCCAAGAAGACTAGTTCCTAGGAAAACCAATCAAGAATCATGTCTAGTGATAGATGGTGTGGTTTGGCAGGTAAATTCATTAGTTGAATTCATGATGAGGTTGTTTAATATATTCATCCACATAAGTGTCGTTGAAATATGAGGGAGCACTTATGCATTGAGTTACCCTTTCATCGACATTGTTTATTACTACCCCTTACTTTCCTTTTTATTTATTTTATTTTTTTTCTTTTTCTTTTTTTCATTTAGTCCTTTTTTATAGTTATGATTTTAAGCATAAGACCTGGAGTAATGACCTCATAGTGGTCAAGCGTTTTTTTGGTTTTGGAATTTTTTTTATATTTTGGTCTTGATCGCGAGTTTATATCTCTTTTAGGGTGAGGATCTTTCATGGGACTATTGAAGCAATAACCTTTTTTGTGACATATGAAAACCAACCCATGAGCGTAACAATGGAAATAGGGAATGATGGAGAGTCTTAAGAATGGATTGGGATGTGGACATGCTACACCTCTCAAATCCCCTCCAGTAGTACGACTCAACCCGAGAGTGACAACATTTATATAAAGGATGATGATGATCCACCAAGGTGAAACAAGGAAAATAGCACAAATTTAGAGTGTCATGATATGTTATTTGACTCAACCAATGATCACCACTTTCATGACAAGTACATGAGACATTAACACCCAATACAAAGCAATGAAATATTGTACCTCATGTATATCAAGTACCATAATCATCAAATGTGAGTGAGTTGAGAAAATGTGGGAAGCATATCTGGCCACATGTCTATGGAGAACAATATATCTCATCTATGGAACTGTTTTCTATAAATGATAAAATCTCCTCTAGTTACCCCCACATGTTAGGGGGTAAGAATCCCTAGGAAGTTTTTCTAAGGGTGTTAAAGGCCTATTTTTAATTTCTTTTAATAAATACTATCTTAGACCTTTTATTATTAGTTTCCAAATCATATGGTATGAACAACTTTAGCATGAGGCTTATCTACATCATTGATCTCAAAGTTAATTGACAGACTAGATCACTATAGGTCTTAAAAACATCATATTCCAAGTGTGCATCTTTAAAAATCACACCACTCATATTATGACATGTATCTTTCTACCAAGATGCTTTCCCTTTCCACCAAACATATTTAAAAATTGCACCAATTGGGTGGTACTAGGTGTCTGTTATGTGTAGCTTCCTCCAGGTTTAAGCATTGTGTGGGTCTACCACTGGAACAACTTGACATGTATTTTATTGTTTTGTGATGACTAGCCAGGATTGCTACAAAATCCCAATTCTTCCCCTTTCAAGTGTTCAAGTAATGCACATGCACCAATGGGTGATTGTCACATGTATATGATTCTATAGGGAAGGAGTCTTAATTGATTCCACTAGAATCCTCTTAATATTCATCATAGTGGTCAAGTGGTCATGATTGGGTAGTAAAATATTGAATTAAATGCATACAATTGACCTTTTATTTATAGTATCTACATTAATCGCTAGCGTGATTGGGAATGTTTCACCTATATGTATTCAAAGCCTCCTTATTTTTATTAGTCCCTGCCAAAGGCGCAGAGGGACTATAGCGATCGATAATTCGTTGACTTCATATTAATCTGTCATTTGACTATAATTTTTCACATCATCTATATTGTTCGTACTATAGAAGTAAAAACATTATTTTATATATAAAAAAAAGCCTTATATGTCATCGTCTCATTGGAGAATAAATTCGAGGTCTTATTTCCAGCTTCGTCGTTCGCAATGTTGTAAATGTGTAGATATCCAAAGTTTTGAGCTTAGACGCTCCTTTTTAATTTTTATTACAGTTTTACTGAAATTTTTAGAAACTGAAAGTTCTGAGCATGGGCGTTGTTGTTTTTAATGTATTTGTCCTATTATTATTAGTCCTTTGTATTTGTATTGAAATGTTTGCATACTGAAGGTTTAGATCATTGACACTTTTTTTGAGGTGCTTGAATAGGCCTGAAAACTTAAATGTTTACATGGCGCGAGGTCCTGGAAAAGCTCTGACAGCTTAAATGTTTGCATACCGCAAGGCCCTTAGACAGCTTGAAAACCTTAAATGTTTACCTAAATAGGCTTCTCGGAGTACATGTTTCCTCAAAAAATTTCATACAATGTTGCAGTGAATTTGGACAATATTGTTGTCCACCGCCAGTTGAATAGGCATTGCATGTTTCATACTTATTCTAGGCTTGGAATGCAATTCTGTCATCGTTGAAGCTACATACATTATTTACTGGTTCGGTGGGTGCTTCTTCTTTGCTGGTTCGTTAGTTGCTGCTTGTTGTTGTTTAGTTCAACTTTGCAAGGTTGGGGTCCTGCATTCACATTTGGATTTTTTTATTTTTTATTTTTACTTTGCTGGGTCCAGTTGTTGAACCCGCAATTCTACTTGCACTTATGTTGTTCATCGTTTCAGAGAAAATTTCCATGCCATCATTTCATTTTCTATTCCTTCTTTGTTGTTCAGTGTTTGCAGTTTGCAATTAAGAATGTTTGCTTATTTCTACTGGCATGCTCGTCATATGTTTCCAGTTCCTTCTGTGCTTCGGCTGCAGTTTGGTAATCGTTGGAGATACATATGTTGTTTACTGGTTTGGTGGTTATAATAGAAAATATAAAAAGTGATAATAGAAAATGCTCATGGGTTCAAATTTATGGTCATGCTTCTACCTTATGGCAACGGGTTGGCGGACTCACGGGTTCACATTTGTGGTCATGCTTCTACCTTATTCCATACTTTCCCACTTTGTCGATTGCAGGTGTTGGGCTGGCGGGTTCAAGATTGCACCTCTGTCTTAAGAGGTTATGCGATATACAAATTGGTCGTCGTTACACAAATTGGCCACGAGGTTACACATTTTTTTTAGTCAAAAATTCTGAGGCATACAATTTGACCCTCGGGTCCTCATGTTTCCTGAGTATCCCTTGACACCCTATTTTGTATTCCATATCCTTCGACCCTGCATGTGACATTAAGAAAAATTATGGACAATATACAATGGGTATGCTTGTTTAGTCCTTCTAATGTTCATCTACACATGCTTGCATCAAAAAAAGTTGGACTAGTGACATGGCCATGAGCAGTCAATCATCCCAAACATCAACAAACTGACAAGGCCAAAGGTAAAGATCCATACATTTTGTTCCTTGTATGTTTACCAAACAAATATCCTTAGCTATTTATTCATCTATGGCATGGTGAATATGTTGATGTCATCTGCGACACATACTTTGCAATTCACAAGAAGTATCAACAAGTGCAAGTGAGACGTCGAACATAACGCAAGTTCCGCAGACTAAGACTTCTGGTTGCAAAACTCTGGCTCCATAGTTCATCCAAGTTGTGCGTCTAATTGTACATTTATGCCAGGAAAAAAAGAAAACAAAAAAATAATGCACACTATCATTCACATTACTTTTCCTGTTCAAAAATTGTCACCAGGTCTAAACTTGTAACACCCAAAATACTATCAATAGAGGGCTTGAACAACCACCGAACTGGACAAGTGTTCATCGGGGACATAATGGTCATCTATAGCACCTACTTGGACAAGACAAACATAACTAGATCCATTATGCGTGATGGCATGATAGACAAGGAGGCCCTGATGACAGTCACACTGACTATTCCTACATAACTTGTCCATAAATATGTAGAAAATATATTTCCAGGTAATGGGATATCCATTACAAATTTTAATATATTTCCCAAAACAGTATATGACCATGGTGATTGTGATCAGATTATATCGCTCAACGAAACAAGTATTGTAGAAAAAATTCCCGCTATTTGTTCAGAATATCGTTTCATCCCGGACACAACTATCAGCCAACTTGCATAGAGAAACGACATCTACCCAATCGGAACCATTGGCGCAGCTTTCACACTCGCGAGAAAGCTTGGCTCGCAACACATTCTCCATATAAAAGATGGAGAGTTAGACAACGAAGAGGCAATGGTATCGTTCTCCATATCCATTTTTGTCCTTTTCTTTCACATGTCCATGTATCTCGGTTAAGTTACACAAATATTGCACTGTTCCATGTTGTTGCTGCAATTGTTTGATACCTATTCAAATTTGTTTTCTTCAATGGAACAACAATTGCATAAAGGGCAATTTCCGCTTATGCTCTTCAAAAATATAACAAAGAAAAGAGATTTTAAAGAAAGGATCTTTCGCACAACCCAAGCAACATTTGTAACAAAATTGCAAGAAGACACAGTACAAGCTTTCAAGAAACTAACTAGCTCTACAACTGTTGTGTGTATACATCTACAGATTCATCCTCACTTTGTTCATACAAATAGCCTTCAACAAATTTACGTAGTTTTTTTTTTTTTTTTTTTTTTTTGGTCTGCGATTGTATATTATATTGTTCAATATATTAACTATTATGCTCCGTTTTTTAGGTTGAAGGTGTTTTGGTTGCGGTGAATGCGTACTCAACCCCGAACTGTATTTGAGAAATGAAACTCTCATGCTTACCCTCTGCTTTCATAAAAAGGGATAATCTGATTGATTTTACGTGATTAAGTGAAAATGTCCATACATATATAGGCATTGCCTCAATGCTTCCATCAGAACCATGGGCAACACAAGCGTGCATTGTACAATTCGACAACCTTTGTTACATGATGTGCTTCCTGGGTTAGCAAAAATTTCATATGAAATATACTTACAGAAAAAGGAAAATAGTTTCTACATGTTGCGCGACTTTCAAATACATATCAAATTTACCTTAAATGAGGGACAATGCAACATTGCATATCGGCTAAATTAACCAAAAAAAAAAGTATTCAAGCTGGCGAGCGAAAATATCTCATGTGTTAATGCGTAATTTTTATTCAACACCCAGAATGAATGTTTGTTAGACTCAAGTTCTTTGGAGTTTATATTAACTATTATGCTCACGTTTTTAGGTTGAAGGTGTTTTGGTTGCAGTGAATGCGTACTCAACCCCCTTTGAGCCTGTATGTGCGAAATGAAACTCTCATGCTTCTGCCTCTGCTTTCATAAGGGATGATACGATTGATTTTCTGTGATTAAGTGAAAAATGTCCATACATATATAGGCATTGCCTCAATGCTTCCATCCGAACTGTGGGAAACACAACTGTGCATTGTACAATTCGACAACCTTTGTTACATGATGTGCTTCCTGGGTTAGCATAATTTTCATATGAAACATACTTACAGAAAAAGGAAAATAGTTTCTACATGTTGCGCGACTTTCAAATACATATCAAATTTACCTTAAATGAGGACAATGCAACATTGCATATCGGCTAAATTAACCAAAAAAAAAACAAACATATCAAGCTTTGGCAGGAAACGAAAATATCTCATGTGTGTCTGTAATTTTTATTCAACACCCAGAATGAATGTTTGTTAGACTCAAGTTCTTTGGAGTTTATATCTATAGATGTAAAATTCTCTTTCCATAGATTTTGTCTCTTCTTGTGCACTTGAAACAACAAGGAGAATCTAATTACAAATGCATTCGATGTTGTTATTTTGATGTTTTTTTGCATCTCCCAATAAGAATTTTGCATAGTTGTTTCAGTCTGCAAATAAACTAAAAAATGGTGGTTGGTTGTGGCTTTGATGGAGGAGTCTACACGTTTTTTAGGTGCCCAAGTTGGACAATTGTTTTCCAACTATATAGCCATGGCAGGATTTCTGCATTTTTTTTTGGTGCTGGAATAAAATAAAAATTGGTCTCCAACTATACATTTATGGTATGGTATCTTCATTTTCTCGATGCCCTAATTGAAAAAAAAAGGACTCGGCATGGATTGAAACATGAGCTTGATATTTTCAAATCTCACTATAGAGATTGGGGAGTTCGGGCATTGGAATTCATACAGGCAGGTGCGGTTGTTGGTGATGTACACGCGCATAAGATTGTTCAGTCCAGAAATGGGAAGCATGAGAGAAAACCCCATAAAAAGTATCCAACTGTAAATAACTCGGGCCCATCCTTTGAACCGTCGAAACAACTTGCTCCTCTGGGCAGAATCATCAGGAATTTTCAATAATATTGGAAATTTCGCATTGTTAAAATTGGTAGTGATAGACCATTGCACTATTAGAAGAAAATGTCCATAGTCATATTGCTTAATGGTAAAATAGTAATCGATAACTTTCTTGTTCCCCATTTTGAGGTCTGGTTATAGCTAGCGTACAGTGGCGAAGCTCCGCTGGTTTTGTGTTGTCTTGTATTTGGCAGACTTTTCTTCATATCCAATGACCCCGGTTATTTTCTCGTGGGAACATATACCAGACGTAAGAGAAAACTAATGTCATGATGTGTTTTTTATATATATCTAATTGTTTGATGCAAAGGTCGATGCATAATGCTCTATGGAACCTTGTGGGATCTTGCTTGAGGCCTTCTGTGTTCATGCATTTCCTTCTACCTCAACTTTCAATACATTTGGTGTTTACTTAGTTCTTAGTTGTATGCTTCATTCTGGAAAATTAATAATACATTCAAGATCTTCGTAGTTTTTCTATGATCTTAAAGACTATAGAGGACATGATTTCCCCTCTAATATAAGCTTTGTGACGCAAATGTAGTGTGTGGCTCGTTTTAACAGATTTCCTTGATCGATCAACTTAGCAAAATTAATCTTCTGGAATAATTTGAAATAAAAGAATATATACTCTACGAAGTCCAATGGAACTATCATATCAACGAGAGGACATTAAAATTCAAATGCATCATTGTTATACTTGCAGTGAAGCTCACAGTACAATAACTTTACTTAGACATCCCAAAATTGATTTTCTTGTAGTTTTTCGACGCTTCTCTTATACAAGCAAATCCTGGAAACTATAAGCATGGCTCGTTGTATCTATTCCTTGATTGAAGAACCTGTTCACATGTTTAATGCACTTCATAGTTACTTTTAAGACCATCAATGGGGCTTTCTTATACCAATTCTCGCTTCCGAAAATTTCCATCCCCTTTCTTTTTTGCCCTTTACTTTCCCTTTCTGGTTACTTACTCGTTTTTTGGAAAATGTCTAGGTGCGGGAGTTGGTGGATTCACGTGTTCAGATTTCCACTTACTTTTATATCACCAGCCCGACCGATCGCTTCCCCATTTCATATTGAACAAACTTTTTTTATCGCGGGTTCTTGGATAGGCAGGTTCAACATTGTGTTTCCATTGTTCTGTTGCCTGCAAACAACACTCGGACTTCCACGATCTACAAATTAGCAAACAAATTCCCCTTTATCTCATTTTTAGCACTTTTCCTTGATCGATGAACTTTGCAAAATTAATCTCCTGGAATAATTTGAAATAAAAGAATATATACTCTGTGAAGTCCAATGGAAATATCATATCAATGAGAGGACATTAAAATTCAAATTCGTCGTTGTTATACTTACGGTGAAGCTGACAGTGCAATAACTTTACTTAGACATCCCAAAATTGATTTTCTTGTAGCTTTTTGACACTTCTCTTATACAAACAGATCTTGGAAACTATAAGCATGGCTCGATGTATCTATTCCTTGATTGAAGAACCTGTTCACATGTTTAATGCACTTCATAGTTATTGTTAAGACCATCAATAGGATTTCTTACACCAATTCCCGCTTCCAAAAATTTCCATCCCCTTTATTTTTTCCCTTTGCTTTCCATTTCTGGTTACTTACTCGTTTTTCAGAAAATTTCTAGGTGCGGGAGTTGGTGGATTCACATCTTCAGATTTCCACTTACTTTTATATCACTAGCTCGATCGATCGCTTCCCCGTTTCATATTGAACAACCTTTTTTGATCACGGGTTCCTAGATAGGCGGGTTCAACATTGCATTTTCATTGTTCCGCCGCCTACAAACAACACCCGGACTTCCGTGATCTACAAATTAGCAAACAAATTCCCCTTTATCTCGTTTTTATCACTTTTCCTTTATTGATGAACTTAGTCAAATTAGAATAATTTTAAATAAAAGAATATATACTATGCGAATTCCAATGGAACTATCATATCAACGAGAGGACATTAAAATTCAAATTCGTCGTTGTTATACTTGCAGTGAAGCTAATAGTACAATAACTTTACTTAAAAATCCAAAAATTGATTTTCTTGTAGCTTTTCAACGCTTCTCTTATACAAACAGATCATGGAAACTATAAGCATGGTTTGTTGTATCTATTCCTTGGTTGAAGAAAATGTTCACATGTTTAATGCACTTCATAGTTACTGATAAGACCGTCAATGGGGCTTTCTTACACCAATTTCCACTTCCGAAAATTTCCATCCCCTTTATTTTTTCCCTCTACTTTCCCTTTCTGGTTACTTACTCATTTTTCCGAAAATATCTAGGTGCGGCAGTTGGCAGATTCACATCTTCATATTTCCACTGTTAATTTTATATCACCAACCCAATCGACTGACTGCTTCCCTGTTTCATATTGAACAATTTTTTTGAATCGCGGGTTTTCGGATAGGCGGGTTCAACATTGCGTTTCCATTCGTCCGTCGCCTACAAATAGCACCCAAACTTCTGCGATCTACAAATTAGCAAACAAATTCCCCTTTATCTTGTTTTCTTTCTCTTTCTGTTTACTTGTTCCTTTTTCCGAATGTGTCTTTTTTTCCGAATGTCTCCTGCTTTTATATACAACACCCGAAGTTCCGCAATATACAAATTGACCCTCGAAATATGTCATTGTCTCTTTTTCCGTGTTACACTTTTTGCATTCAACTGTTTGGGTAGATACAATTTGACCATCGGGCCCTCACATCCCCTGAGTAGAGATTGTGGCCCTGTTTTCAAGCCCGTCAATATTTCATGTTACGAGTATGTCTAATGCTTTTATATCACGAGTCTGACCAACCGCTTGTCCATTTCATACTTGGCCACTATTACCATCGTTGGTTCCTGGCCAGGCTTTCTCAACATTGCACTTCCACTATTCTGCTACATACAAACAACACCCAAAATTCTGTGATATACAAATTGATGGACGAAATCTATCATTGTGGCATACAATTTGACCATCGACCTCTCACGTCTCCAAGGTATATCTTGTGACCCTATTTTTGAAACACGCCCGACCGCTTTCCATAATTGGGCATTTATTGGAATCTATTTCGCGGGTTTGTGGGTGGACGAAATGTACAATGCTTAGTCGCTCTTCGCCATCCCCACTACCTTCGTACTTCTTTCTAGATATGCAATTATAAAGCTTTAATTATAGTAGTTCATCGTGCATGAACCGTTAAGATTGTCATTAATGTCTGGAAGGCCGGAGAAGATTTGTCATTAATATGAATTAAACCAAGATTCACGAAGAAGAGTGTTATCCTTTCCAAGTATTCATTTCAAACATGGTGCAATCTCTTTCGTGCATTGGTCAGTTGGCGCCTTTACGAAATCTCTAATTATTAATCGCTCTTTGTCGTCACCACCACCTTTGCACTTTTTTCTAAATATGCAATTAGTAAGCCTTAATGGTAACAACTCATTACGCATGAACCCTAGAGATTGTCATTGATCAACGAAAGGATCGAGGAGATATTCCATTGATACGCATTAAACCAAGATTTGCGGAGGGTTATATTATCCCTCTCCAATTTTCATTTCAAACATCATCTGGAGAAAACGGAAATTCTCGTTAACTTATGGTAGCAATTCCACAACAGTTCTGTACAGACACAGTAAACACCTTCGGGCATGATGGCCAAATATTCCAGTATTCCAGGGCATATTCATACTACTCATCTCCCTCCGCCCAAGAGAAAAAAAGGAGATGGTCCCTTGGTGCACCGAGATATATATTTCAAGCCAAATAATTCCAAGGCGGCCCTGCCTTCTTAGACAAGCTGCCCACTTGCATTGATGGTTGGTGCAGAGGTTGATGCGATGGATTTCGAGACGAAAGAAGATGATCTGATGAACAATGATATGACAACGGATGATGGCAATGCAGAGATTGTTCCCACTCCTGTGCTCAAATTGAAATCAACCATAATGGACGGCACTTCCTGGCTTGGCGATGGCGGTCCTGACAAAACCAAAAGAAGGGGTTTCAGAAAATAAACCAACGCTAAACGCAATAGCCGCTTTGCATCTCGAAAGTAGGAATTCCAAAGGTCCAAATTAGTTTGTTTTGGACGGAAGTATTTCACTATAAGGAAATGATTTGTTGATGCTCCCAGAGATAAATTTCAATGAAAAAAACTATGTAATTTTGGGACCACTGCCTTGTTCTCTGGATATACAATTAACATCTTAGGGAATGAGGACCAAAACTCCCACTGGTGCAAGGCATATTCCTACTAGTCATCTCTTTCCGACCAGAATGGACTAGTTTGGGCCTCTGGAATTGCATGTGCAACCTGTGTCCCTAAAGTTTTCAACTGTGAGGAGGTGGTTTCTTGGTGTGTCCTAACTTTCAGTTTCGGGCTATTCCATTTGCCCTGCAACGTTTTTCATCTTCTTCCTCACAGGAAGCTTGTGAGAACTATCAATTTTACCACAAGAATGTTGTTCATCCGCTTCAAGCCAAGGATTTATTCCACTGCGGACCCACTTTCCTGTTTCTTTGTCGACTCAGGTCTTCCACAAAATATTGAGATCAGGGCACCGAACATTGATCCACCAAGGATAAGACTGCAAAGATTTTCTAAAATAAAGCATGGTAATCAGTTTTGTATGCATGTTGAAGAGCATATCGATGGCTCTTGCATGTTGTAGATCATGTGCATGTGTCTATGGCAAATATGTTCAATGTTTTGGCCCAAATAACTCGGTCCAATTTCTAAGGATAGATATACAATGCTCAATATTCTTTTTTTTTAATGGATTTACTATTAAAAAATTTGCCTTGGAGTCTTGTGTT
>SNQJ01S0038839.1:82129-135197 GCA_010110895.2 Picea sitchensis | reverse complement strand
TTCATCGTACCCGCCACCTTCACACTTCTAAATATGCAATAAGTAAGCTTTACTGCTAACAACTCACCATGCAACACCCATAGAGATTGTCATTAATGAGTGAAAGGCTCGAGGAGCTTTCCCATTCATAATCATTGAACCAACATTTGCAGAGATTTATATTATCGCCTCTAATTGTTCATTTCAACCATCTTCTGGAGAAAACAAACGTTCTCATAAACCTATGGCATCATCTCGACAGTAGTTATGTGGATATACAGTGAACATCTTCGGGCGCGAGGACCAGAACTTCCAGTGGTCCAGGGAATATTCTTATTACTCATCCCCTGCCGCCCAGAACAAAGTAATTTGGACCTCTAGGCTTGCCTGTGCAAGCTGTGTCCCTGAATTTTTTGACTATAAGGAGCTGGTCTCTTGGTGCGCCGATAAATTTATTTCAAACCAAAGAATTATTCCATTGTGGGACCGCTTTTCTGTTTCTTTGTCACCCCAGGTCTTCCGCCAATTGTTAATATTGTCGGAGCCAACATTGATGTTCAAAGGAGAATATTCCAAGCAGTTCCTAAGAAAACATAATAATGGGTTGGACCTCTTGCCTAAGTTCTTGGAAGACCCGATGGTAGTTCTTGAAGATATCACAAGCTTTCAGGTTAGTTCACTTAGAAATCCATTTCAGGAAATTGCCTGGTTGTTTACAAGAATAATGGGACAGGAGTCCACAACAACTATTTCTCAGATGGCTCTTTATATTTTGTATTACACATTCAAGGAACAAGCCATTTTTTATTAGGGAATGTTAATTTCCCATGAAATCTATTCCTGATTTTCAAGCTTCAAAAAGGAGAAGAGATTTTATATGTCATCCTACCTAGTTTTTGCTATAGCACATTGCTGCCAGTTTCCAGAACTATCTTTGTCCAAGAAGGTCAACTGGGAATTCGACCCAGTAACGTTCTGGTACTAGGCCTTGTGGAATCACAAGGCCTCCCACTTTTTTTATGAGGTTTTTAATGGCTTTGTGTCTGTTTTAAAAAATTTGTTGTTAGGATAAGATGCTCCCCGCATATTTGACCAAGAAACTAGGTTTTTGGACAGGAAGGGGGCACTTGAAAATCTAGATAACTACACCGTGATAAGGATTTTTGGCTCCAGGGAAAAACCTGCTCTCCTTCCACATCCCATTACGGACATAATGTTTGTTACAGAAGTAGAAAGGCAATACAGCTATTGGTTTCATCTATTCCAAGAGAAGAAAAAAAATAGTTCATTCCTCTGCCTTGTAAAGTCGGGGACATCGTGTTGAGGAACGTCAACAAAATTGACGAATTCACAACCCATTTTAGCAACTTGAACCTAAGATATGCTGAAATCCTAAGACGGTTCAACCCCAATAATTTTTTTTTACAACATTTACAAACACTTGGCTTCGAAAATTCTTTTTTCAAAAAACATCTGACCGAAAACAGAGACACTATGGACAACACTCCTGCTTCTGATGCTGGCGACCTAGACACATTGCAAATCACCACTGAATTTCACAAGTAGCAGGGAAAATGCCCTGATGAGAAGAGTGTTCAATCAACGAATAACACTCCCAAAAGTACAACATCCTAGAGAATCACTCCAATGGCCCACCACAACAACAAAGCAACTCAGAGTTCTTCAAACGAAGGAGGAGATAACGACCCTCCTCACCCTAAAATTGATATTTCTCACAATCTTCCAGTGGACAAGAAGAGAAAAAAAATTGTGGGACATGCGGAAGAGCCCATAATTCAGAGTGAGAACATGGAACTTGAGCCTGATATGGATAACGTATTCTGCTACCTTGATCATCCCAGAGACGCGATCCAGCATAGTTGTCCAATGGACATATCTGATACCAAAATTTTTGACGAAGATGAATCCTTCGTGTTCCATAGCATTGTTTTTTACAGCCAGTCCAAAAAATTAATTATTGAAAAACAAGATGTAAAAAATAAGAAAGGAAAATCTCGTTCATAGGTTAACCTTGCGAAGATACGACCATCCCAAATCTTTCGACTTTGTTATCACTCTATAAGTTTCCCAAAGTTGTGGAGGCAGTCACAGAGGTAACATCAAAACCACTTCGAGTCAAGGATCTATCCCTCCAAGACTTCGAGAGGGATCTCTCTATATGATTTAACTTTGTTTGGGTTGGATACTAGGTTAGTTATGATAGATTTGGGTTTGGTTTTTAAATGTTTGGTTGGAACAACACGAGAAATCCATTGGTCAATGGATTCAAAGAGGCCGAGGTGATCAATTTGTAGAATTATCAATCTAGACTGAAATAGGGCAAGGTAGACATAGTACTGGATCTGGTAAATTTGAATGAAGTGAAATAGAAGAAAAGAGAAAGGATCAATTTAGGAACAAAGCAATGAAGAATGTTTCCCCTAATTATCAGAATAAAACATTTATATTATCCACAGTAGGAATCAGAGTGTATCTTTCAACAAATTTTGTTCTTAAAACTTCTGCAAGATAATAATGAAAGGAAAAACATATGGAAACAGAGAAAACAATTTACAGAAGAAGCACTTCACCAATAGCTATGGCACATGAATTCTGAAACAAATGATCTTGTACCCCTGCAGATTTGAAAGAAAAGAGGCTCTGTGAGCTCATTACAATAATGGGAAAGTATTCCTGCAACAGGTTCCAACCCCTGACCTCTTACAAGTCATGACTTGAATAGCCTAGTAAACTTCACTAACTGTCCTAGCTTTAGGAAATAAAACCTTGTCATGCATTACAAATTAAAGATAGCAATGAAAACTACTACAGAAAATAACTCGTGTGATTAAAACAAATTGCTTGACAAGGGTTGTCAATCTGATCTTCCATCAATCCTTTACTTCTTGGTGTTTCCCACTTGGTTGAAATGTGTCTCGAGCTACTTGAAAGTTGTTGAATATTTATTTCAAACAAATCTGAAATTGCTCTTTTCATCGACTAACTACCACCTAGTTGTCATTTCCTCTTTGAACTCTCCATTTTCTGCCTTGATATTTGTAGGAAATTTGGTGATATAAAACCAATTTTCTACCATTTGTTCCAGAGGTGTCTTTGATTAAATGAAACTGCCTGTCCACTTATCCTCTAACTGCCTGAGAGGTGCCTCGAATGCATTACATTTCTGCATCTGCCTGAAATGCTCTGGCTGAATTGGTGCCTAAAATGTGTAACTAACTGATTCACATGCCCCTTTGACTGCCATATCTTCATTTTAAACTTTTGATAATGCATTAGGCTACCAACTATACCCTGTTCCTATCCTTGAGCTACTCAAAATAAGGAAACAGTTTCCAGCAGTGCCATGATTTTATGCTCAAACTGTGGAGAGATGTTTCCAACTGTTGTTGAATCAAACAAATAAATAAATTCAGGTGACCTTGCATTCGAATTATGAAAAATTAATCCCAGTGCCTCATGTAGTTGCACTGTAACAGGTTCCAAGCACTTTGTGATGCTTAGCACAATATGTGTAGCATCCTCCACTGAAAAAATTGTAGATGGTGGACACATAGCCACTTCTCGTTGAAATGTATGGTACCCTCATGATCAACAATGCATCAATATTGCATGGATATTTAAAATCAGTCCCAAGTTTTATTTTACTCCAATTTTGTCTTAGATCTAAAACTTATTGAGCAACAAATCCCATTCTCACAAAAAAAAAGTGTCTTTCAAATTCTCCAAGCTTTGATGGAGCCCATCTTGTTTTGAAGTAACTACTTGTGAAGACTGCAAGAAAGAAATTTTCACTTTCTGATCTCTACAAGCTTAGTGCTTAATGCTTCTAAGGCACTTAATATCTGACTAGAAGCACCATATACTTATCTATTGGATGATATAGGTTTGCATATTCTTTTTGTTGGTTTCTTAACTTTTATATCTCAGAATACCTTCTATTTTCAGGATCGTTACTTGGGTGCAAGTATCCTTTCTTCTTTACAGTGGATGTCCTTCATCTTCCAGCTATTTGTTCAACCTCTGCTAATCTATTTGAATGTGAATTTGAAGATCAGTCAGGAGGGAATGCCATATCTCATAAAATTTAGGCTACAAGAATTAGGGATGTGTGGTTGATATCATGGGATGTAAATTCCACGGGCCTTGGGGAACGCTTGGGAGGAGACCAAAATGGTGCACCTCTGTTTATGGTTGCATTCTTAGGGAGTTTGAAAGTAAGTTGTTTCAAACGATTTGAAAAATATTCCTCAAACTTATTCTAGCCCAAGAAATGTGACCTTCAAATGTTAAGCATCTCTCTGAAACCAAACAATCTACAATAGATTCTAGAAGTTTTCGGGCCTGAGTATCCCCTGCAGACAGTAGTGAATATTCTGTGGAAATGAGTGAAGCGTGCACATAGGTGTTTTCTTTTCCGAGGTTTCTCTTGATCTTACATAATTCCATTCCTTATTTGCTCCCTGGACCATGCAGAATGAAAATAGTTGTGCTCTTGGATGATGCCCCAACACCAACAAAAATATAAAGATATGCAACTGATGCATGGCTTCTATAGACAAGAAAGGTTTATTTCCCTCCACGGTATTATCTTTCAGAACCCTCGGATGATAGTAGTTGTATGCTATGGGATCCAAGAAATAAAAATTTTCTTTTAGAATGGATCGTGGCCTCAGAAGAAGTTTTTTGACACCTGTAGCAGATCTGAACGCCGAAAATTTGGCATCTCCACAATTATACAACCAAGAATAGAACCAAGGAATAGGCAGCACGAAGAAAAAAAAATTAACCACAAGTCAATCATCATTTGATTGTGGCTTGTGCATTTTAGCTCCAGAACTGAGAGTGGAAAAAACGACCAAGGATGGTGAGGATGAGCTAGCACCAAAACCCATGTGATTTCTCTTAGCATCTATCAATAAAAATATGGGTAAGCTTGATATCTATGAAAAATTATGACAACTGGTATTAAATTTACTACGTTTTTGTTTTGTTTCACAGTCGGGCAATATCCCACATGCACTGGGTTAAAGTGCTTACAAGTGTTTATATGCGCCAATTTTCACATAGCATATTGGCGAAGTGAGCCTAAGGCCACACACTTGTGTTTGGATCTGGCGTTGGCTTGTCTATTTTTTCGTGACTTGTGGTCGAATGATGTTGTGTGCTAAACTAGCTCGGGGGCTCGGAGCTAGACCTGTGGGCTATAATTTTTAATGAAAATTTGTAGAGATTTTCAAAAATCCCTACAAAGGCTCGAGAAAGCCAATTTTGCTTTAAAAGGCCAAATTTGACTAAATTTTTTTCCATATATAACCTTTTCCATGCAAAGCCTCTCATTATACCTTTTTTCCCAAAATGCATAACATTTTGTTTTTTTTTGCCCCAAAGCAACTTCACATTTTCACTATGCGCCACAAGCAATCTGCATTATGCCCAAAATAGATATCAGTCAGAATATTGATTTCCCTATAAATTATAGGGTCCTAAAATAGGCTCCACCTGGGGATGGCAACTCAGCATGAGGTGTCAAGAATCTTAGGAACTCTGAGTGTGCAGACTTGTTGTCTCCATTGGGTTGTTCCCGAACTACAACCTGAAACCTGTGACCGTTTCTTGTACTTGTTCCAAACCAGAGGGATACCAACCAAACTAAAAATAAAACTATGCAAAAACTGAATTGAAAGAAGTGCTCATCCTGTTGAGCTTATTGGCACACTCCTACCTACTCTAATCTACTCACAATTTTTATGTTCTAAATGATACAATAATGTCATTGCAACCAATCAAGCAACTGCTTATATATATTGACTTATTGACTATTTCTTAAAAACATTAGAGAAACAACTTGACCTTCTGTCCTGAAAACCCAAGGTGTACAATGTAATGGCGACTGTAGATGGATGTGTACAATGGAAATGGAAATATTCTTCATATAATCAGCTACATGATCTATAAATTCATAACTTATTGATATACCTTTTAAGTTCTCAATGACAAGTTGATCCTGGATGACTTTTTTTATTTCTTTATCAAGGTTGATCCTTGATTCCAGCTCTTCACTCTCAAGCTCATAACCATACTCTTCCTCTATCTGCAAGTCAAATGGTATAACAATTTCTTCTCTTTTTGGAGGAGGGATACTTTCCAAGAACTATTTAGGATCTTGGAAATCATATGATTCAATTTGAACATCAAAACCATTTTATAATCTTTCAGAAACTAAACCAAGAAAACAAATTTTACCTTCAAGTGTGAGTCGGATGGATTTCAAACAAAGAAATACTGACGTTGAGGAATTCTTATCAATCTGAAATTCTGCTAACTCATCCCTCAAAGTTTGTAACATTTCACCAAATAAAGGGTTTGCCACATACCCTGTCATCTTGGATCACCATCAATGCTCTGAAATCTGGATTCTTTGGCAGTGAAGTTGCTCTAAAATTTGAAGCTCGGGATCTTGAACAATGGAGTCACCAGGTGAATGGTACAACCTTCTTGTGTTTGGCTTATGTTCACCATCAGAAGTCAAATCTGAACTTGATATAATTTCCTGGAGAACCTGAAAACTCGTTCCCTAGTGGAGTCGTCACTCTGTTATCACTCTGTAATTTCCCCAATCCTGTGGAGGTAGTCACAGAGGTAACATCAAAACCACTTCGAGTCAAGGATATATCCCTCCAAGACTCCAAGAGGGATCTCTCTGTATTATTTAGCTTTGTTTGGATTGGATATTAGGCTAGTTATGATATATTTGGGTTTGGTTTTTAAATGTTTGGTTGGAACAACACGGGAAAGACATTGGGCAATGGAGTCAAAGAGACCAAGGTGATAAACTTGCAGAAGTATCAATCTAAAGTGAAACAGTGCAAGGTAGACATACTACTGGATCCGGTAAATTTGAATGAAGTGAAATAGAAGAAAAGAGAAAGGGTCAATTTAGGAACAAAGCAATGAAGAATTCTTCCCCTAAATATCAGAAGAAAACATGTATATTATCCACAGTAGGAATCAAAGTGTATCTTTCAACAAATTATGTTCTTAAAACTTCTGCAAAATAATAATGAAAGGAAAAACATATGGAAACAAAGAAAACAATTTACAGAAGAAACACTTCACCAATAGCTATGGCACGTGAATCCTGAAACAATTGATCTTGTACCCCTGCAGATTTGAAAGAAAAGAGGCTCTGTGAGCTCATTACAATAATGGGAAAGTATTCCTTCAACAGGTTCCAACCCCTAACCTCTTACAAGTCATGACTTAAATAGGCCAATAAACTTCACTAACTATCCTAGCTTTAGGAAATAAAACCTTATCATGCATTACAAATTAAAGATAGCATTGAAAACTACTACATAAAATAACTCGTGTGATTAAAACAAATTGCTTGACAAGGGTTGCCAATATGATCTTCCATAGATCCTTTACTGCTAGGTGTTTCCCACTTGGTTGAAATTTGTCTCGAGCTACTTGAAAGTTGCTGAAGATTTATTTCAAACAAATCTGGAATTTCTCTTTTCATTGACTAACTGCCACCTAGTTGTCATTTCCTCTTTGAACTCTCCATTTTCTGCCTTGATATCTACAGGAAATTTGGTGATATAAAACCAATTCTCTACCAACTATGCCAAAGGTGTCTTTGATTAAATGAAACTATATGTCCACTTATCCTCTAACTGCCTGAGAGGTGCCTCAAATGCATTACATTTCTGGATCTGCCTGAAATGCTCTGGTTGAATTGGTGCCTAAAATGTGTAACTAACTGATTCACATGCCCCTTTGACTGCCATCTCTTCATTTTCAACTTTTGATAATGCATTAGGCTACCAATTATACATTGTTCCTATCCTCGAGCTCTTAAAATAAGGAAAACATTTCCAGCAGTGCCATGATTTTATGCTCAGACTGTGGAGAGATGTTTCCAACTGTTGTTGAATCAAACAAAGAAATAAATCCAGGTGACCTTGCATTCGAATTAATGAAAACTTAATCCTAGTGCCTCATGCAGCTGCAATGTAATAGGTTCCAAGCACTTTGTGATGCTTAGCACAATATGTGTAGCTTCCTCCACTGAAAACATTGTATATGGTGGACACATATCCACTTCTCGTTGAAATGTATGGTACACTGCCATGATCAACAGTGCATCAATATTGCATAGAAATTTAAAATCAATCCCAAGTTTTATTTTACTCCAATTTTGTCTTAGATCTGAAACTTATTGAGCAACAGATCCCATTCTCACAAATAAAGTGTCTTTCGGATTCTCCAATATTTGATGGAGCTCATCCTGTTTTGAAGTAACTGCTTGTGAAGACTTCAAGAAAGGAATTTGCACTTTCTGATCTCTACAAGCTTAGTGTTTAATGCTTCTAAGGCACTTAATATCTGACTAGAAGCACCATATACTTCTCTATTGGATGATATAGGTTTGCAAATTATTTCTATTGGTTTCTTAACTTTTCTATCTCAGAATACTTTATATTTTCACGATCGGGACTTGGGTGCAAGTATCCTTTCTGCTTTACAGTGGATGTCCTTCATCTTCCAGCTATTTGTTCAACCTTTGCTAATCTCTTTGAATGTGAATTTGAAGATCAGTCAGGAGGGAATGACATAGCTCGTAAAATTTAGGCTACAAGAATTTGGGAGGTGTGGTTGGTATCATGGGATGTAAATTCCATGAGCCTTGGGGAACGCTTGTGAGGAGACCAAAATGGTGCACCTTTGTTTATGATTTCATTCTCAGGGAGGTTGAAAGTAAGTTGTTTCACATGATTTGAAAAATATTCCTCAAACTTATTCTAGCCCAAGAAATGAAACCTTCAAATGTTAAGCATCTCTCTGAAACCAAACAATCTACAATAGATTCCAGAAGTTGTCGGACATGAGTATCCCCTGCAAACAGTGGTGAATATTATGTGGAAATGAGTGAAGCGTGCACATGGGTTCTTGATTTTCTGAGGGATCTCTTGATGCTTACATAATTCCATTCCTTATTTTCTCCCTGGACCACGCAGAATGAAAATAGTTGTGCTCTTGGATGATGCCCCAACACCAGCAAAAATATAAAGATATGCAATTGATGCATGGATTTTGTAGACAAGAAAGGTTTATTTCCCTCCCACGGTAGTATCTTTCAGAACCCCCGGATGATAGTAGTCCTAGGCTATGGGATCCAAGAAATAAAAAAATTCTTTTAGAATGGATCGCGACCTCAAAAGAAGTTTTTCGACACCTGTAGCAGATTTGAACACCAGAAATTTGGCATTTCCACAATTATACAAACAAGAATAGAACCAAGGAATAGGCAGCATGAAAACAAAAAAGAAACACAAGACATTCATCATTTGACTGTGGCTTGTGCGTTTTATCTCCAGAGCTGAGAGTGGAAAAACCGACCAAGGATGGTGAGGATGATCTAGCACCAAAACCCATGCGATCACTCTTAGCATCTGTCAATAAAAATATGGGTAAGCTTGACATCTGTGAAAAATTCTGATAGCTGGTAATGAATTTACTACATTTTTGTTTTGTTTCACAGTCATGCAATATCCCACATGCACCGGGTTAAAGTGCTTATAAGTGTTTATATGCATCGATGTTCACATAGCATATTGACGAAGTGAGCCCAAGGATACACACTTGTGTTTAGATCTAGCGCTTGGGTGCTGGCTTGTATGTTTTTTCTTGACTTGTGGTCGAATGATGTTGTGTGCTAAACAAGCTCGGGGGCTCGGAGCTAGGCCTGCGAGCTATAGTTTTTAATGAAAATTTGTAGAGATTTTCAAAAATCCCTACAAAGGCCCGAGAAAGCCAATTTTGGTTTAAAAGGCCAAATTTGACTAAAAATTTAGCCATATATAACCTTTTCCATGCAAATCCCCTCATTATACATTTTTCCCCAAAATGCATAACATTTTTTTTTTGCCCCAAAGCACCTTCACATTTTCACTATGCACCACGAGAAATCTGCATTATGCCCGAAATAGATATCAGTCAGAATATTGATTTCCCTATAAATTATAGGGTCTTAATAGACTTCACATAGCGAGCGCATATACTCTTGATGATTCCATTGGAGGCATTGAGGCCGAGAATGCCAGAATGAAGGACTAGTTCAAGGAATTGGAAGAAGCTTCGATTCATATACCATTGCTTGCCAATCCTTTGGCAATAGCCATGCCTGCCACCCCTGCAGTCAAGTTAAAAGGATCCTCCATCCTCCTCGCATTGTGTAGAGGATATGTGGATAATAATATCAAGAAGAGAATGGAACTGATTACTGAGGCGTGGGAAACATCACAAACCATGACTTCCCTTGGAATGAGGGAACATAATTTTCTCGAACATTTGCAGGAGGAGTTAAAAGATGAAGAACATTTCTATTTAGACACGGTCCTTCATTTTGGCACCATTGGCAACAACATGACAGAAACGAGAAGAAGACAACAAGATCTCCCATCCAAAAACCAGATCGATCAATTAAATGCATGCTGGAAAGAAAAAGTGAAGAACCTGCATCTCATTGTCCATTCATGTGAACAAGCCATATCAAAGAAAGAAAAATTATTCACAAAGCTTACTAGAATAAACTTAGCTGGAAGGACCAACGACTTCCAAGACCCCAACTTAATCGTCAAATCCTTGCCCTTAACTAAGCAAGCCTTCGATAAACAAGTTGATATTTTTACGTCTTTGTCTTTGGAAAAGTTTTACAGCATCCTAGAATATGGTCAAGATGATGTTGACAACTGGCTAGTCAACTATTCGGTACAGAATGAGGAAATTGACCAGGCTCTGTGTAATCTTTCTATCGACTTTAGGGAATTAGAAAATGAACTTTTCAACATAAAAATCTGGAATGAGATCAACGTCGCCCCAATGAGAAGCTACATTGAAGAATGGCTCGAAAGGGAATTGAAGCAGGTCGCTGACGAAAGGAAACAGGTAGTTACCATGATTCCAGTAGTCGTCGACGACATCAATGAAAGGGAATCAGTAAGCAAATAGAAAAATGGGTCATATGTACCATCATTGTAAGTCTATACTGATCACATCCTGCTTTCTTTATCAACCCAGTTATTTCACTTTTTTAAATAGAAATGTCTAGATAAAGACCGATACCTTTCAATTTATTATTTTCAAGTATTACACTCTATCGTCGCCCACTTCTTCTTTCTACAGTCCTATTTCTTGTACATATTTCTCTTATGGTCCGCGGTAACCCCAATCCCAGTCTATATGACAAATGCATTTAAATTTCCAGGAATATGTAACAAACAATATTATTTTTTGATATATTTCAAATAAAACTATTTTTTTATCTCCTTTTATATTTATGTCCTCATAAATTTTTATCTTCCACTATGCTTATGGTCCACGAGAGCCCCAATCCTAGTCTATATGACAAATGCATTTAAATTTCCAGGAATATGTAACTTTTTTTATATATTTCAAATTTAACTATTTTTTGTCTCCTTTTATATTTATATTGTCATAAATTTTTATCTTCTACTATGTTGAATGTCGAGAAATTGTATTTTCTTAATTTGAATATAATTTTTTTTTGTCCTGCCACATATAGAGACAAAATAGACAGAAATTTTCAACATAGAAAAATAGATTATATACTTTCAAAAAATAAATGGAACTCTAGAGGCCATGTGTCATTTATTGTATGGATACCACATGTGCTTCATGTTGCTTGACACATCTCTGTTGAAGTTTCCATCTGCCTCCGCTACAGTTTCCCATCCCTGTGCATTTATTCCCAATTCAACCCGACAGGGACTACGTTGCCACGTAGCACGTGCTACTTTATACTTCATAAAATCAAAATCTGAAGAAGAAAAAACTATCAACCTACAGGCGGAAAAATACACCAATGTTTGTCTGTCAACTAATGATTCAACCTGTATAGCATACTAGGTATTCAAATATAAGCGATAAGTCTTGGTTTTATTTATTCTCGTCCATTAGGTTCTAATTATTGTTGTTGAAACCATGCTAAGAAAGAAAGTAAAGTATGTCCAACCTACCAAGTGTTACTAGTCTTATGACTCCTCTACTTTGCATAGTTCTCTTTCTGATTTTTCTAAGGTGTATGCTAGACAATTTGAATTTAGAGACCTTTTATGTGATTTATTTAACCTTGTGACCACCAATGAGAAACCAAATGCCATAAAAATAGTCTTAATATTGGTAAAGGTAATAGACGACATTGGGAGGAAATTTTGGCCAAGGTCATGGTGCACCTTGTTTTCCTTTTTGCTAAATTTATTGATTTATATGAAAAGACTTGTGATCTTGACTCTAGGTCTGTCATTTGTTTAGTCACTTTTAGAATGCCATTTTCATCTCCACCTCAATGATTCGGAAATTATTTCGTCTTCCGTCATCCTCCAACAAAAAAATCAACACATACGACCTAAAGTGGAAAAGGGGATTATTTCCTTGTTTCATAACTAAAAAAAGGAATATCTTGACTACCAAACCCCCCTATTCTTCTAAGGTTTTTAACAAATTGGGGAAGGATCTCATCACTATTATATTAATATTTTTGGGAAAGGACAATGATTTGCATGCCTTCATGCACACCTTGTTCGTCGTGGATATGATGTTGTCTACCCAAGGGTTGTCCATTATTTTGAAATATACCAAATTTTTCTTTGAGGCCATGCATGAGAAATTACCCAATGTTCATCTTCAAGAAATTTTAGGTATCAATCATACCTCTTGTACTTGTTAAGAATTGGTCAACACACATATTTTCAACACTTGAAGTTGGACAAATGGGGATACGATGGAAAGGAGAAAATGATAATTGAATGGCCACATCTAGTTCATAAGTCAGACATGAAAGGATATAAGATTTTATTGATAAATTGATGTAATCAACTTTTAGGGTCATTATAAGACAGGATCCCCTAAGGATCTTGGAAGAATGCAAAGAAAACATGAGATTAACCCCACAAGTCAAATTGGGGATTGGTATCTTTATGAAGACCACACTATGTTGATGACATATGGATTTGAGGGTATCCCTTTCAAATTTCATGTGTTAATGGGCCCTCATATTTTTATTATAGAATATTTACCATCGATGTCTATTGTGGATGAGTCGGACTTTTTCCAAAATAAGCAAAGAGCATATATTGCACCACCAATTTCCTTTGCTAATTATTCATTTGTGACTAGAGGAGGGTATTCCTCAGCAAATTTAATTCTATATTTTTATGGTTTTGCTAAGAATAATCCCTAGAGATATGGCCCCTATCATATCATTCAAAAATAAACACAAAGGTTACACATGGGAATGCATAGTATTATAATGAAGAGAGGCTCAAAACTCAAAAGTTGGCCAATTTGGAATTGTGTGCTCAAGTGTGGCACAAAGTTTTCTATTTTTGTTGGAGGAGGCACAAGAAAAGAGTAAGAGAATAGAAAAGGTTATACCTATAGGTGATAATGTGACGTTTTCCTAATATTGCATTTCTTACAAAAGTAAAGGATATTTCCCTCCAAACCTTGCTCAGGTGTTGCCTATGCTCCCCGCCAAAAAGAAAGACAACAGATTGGAGAGGTTGGGTGTTTTCTTATCATAATGCCAATTATTAGTGGGATATGTGGATGTCCTTGGGGAAACTAGTAGAATCCTATGATAGAATTTTGAAACATGAAAATCTTGTGAAATTATATGATAAATATCATGGGATTGAAGAATATAGTAATATCATTATTTATACATTGGATGAAGTGACTATTAGATATTCCCCATCTCTTCTCAAAGAGGGCACAACGACTGAATGTGTGACTCAATCATCAAATAAAACAAAGATGCCAGACCCCTTTTCTATCTCCAAGGCTGAGAAAGAGGCCACTTTTGGGAAGGGATTTGAAATGGCCCAAAGGATGGGATAATTCAAGTGTCGGGAGTATTGGAAAACTTGATCAAGAACCATGGATAGAATTGGAAGTAGAAAAGGGACCTAAGGTTCTAGTTCTAGGTGTTAATTTGAAAATATCTTCTCTGTGCCTTAAGATTTATCCTCTCATTTCATGGTCATTCCTACCTCTCAACCAGATAGTTATATATTTTCTACAATGGCAAGGACAAATGATAGAATCAGGAGGTAATGTTAATGGTAATAGTAATGGTAGTTCTACTAGTGAGAAACATTCAAAGCTGCAATCAAAGGAGGGTGATAGACAACAAGAGTTTGGTTCTATTTATGCCCCCAATAAATGTGAATGCCAACAAGAAGATTCCATAGTTGATGGTGATCCTCCCTTGTCTAGGGAAGGTGATGGTGACAAGGAAAGAGATAAGGGTAATACAAAATAATGTGAAGAGAGAAAATATAATTATCCCTCTGAAGAAGAGCCTAATCAAAATAAGTCTCATGTTGAAAAAAAAATTGAGACTAGCTCAAAGGTTCCTACAGTCCCTATAATTGTAGATACTCAATGTTCATCTACTTTAATTGATTATTTATACTTGTCTCATATTCTTTCTTACTCCTCCTCCACTAAAGATACATCCCAATTGGCTCACTCTTCTTCCTCTGTAAATCCATAATCTTCCAATATTCCTATTGTACAAATAGCCCATTATTGTTTTCTTCCTTGGATTTTATTTATTTAGGCAAGGGAAAAGAGACATTTCTCATGCACCAACTACTATTTTGTAGATGGGGATGCCCACATTTCCTGCTCTGCAATTTGCTTTAGACAAATTTTCTACATTTTTTTTCAATTAGAGTTTATATCAACAATGGAAGAACAAGAACTTATCCACTATAAATCTAGATACTTAGGATTCCACCATGACATTGTCTAACATGAGTATGAGATTAATTGACTCTCCATATCCACTCTCACTCTTAAGGTGGATAAAAAAGAATTTGAAATGTTAATTAAGGATTTTGATGTAAACAAAATTAATTTTGATATGCCCACTATTAGACCCAAGGATGGAATTATGTTTGTTAATGAAGGAGTGAAGAATGTATATATTGGATATCTTAGAGCCACTTGATATTTGAGTAGAGGAAAAAAGAAGGTTCTCAATTTCAATGAGTTGAGTATCATAAGGTTGTGAATAAAGCATGAGAAAAGCAAATAAAAACCTTGTGGGGCCAATTGGTGGAAGCTTCTACAATGCGTAGTCCTAAGATAATTTAGGATTTATCAAATTTCAAAGATAAAGAAATAAAATGGCTCAAGGCTAAGGTGGCTTACAAGCAAAATAGTGGTGGTCCAATAAAACACCCTGATGTTATTCATTTGATTTCTTTAAGGGATGTTTTTTACAAGGAGAATTATAAAATGGTTGATGAATTGGAAAGGTTGAAAGCCTAATTGGAAAAATTTAAAGTAAAACAAAGTTCCTCAACCTCCAAAATCCAAATAATGAGGTTGCCAACTCGAAGGAACATATCTGGGACATGCAGTGGAATTTAAGAGAGGCCCATAATATAATTGGTTCCTCCAGTCCTATCCAAATAATAAAAACTTCTACTAGAGAATATATCGAGGCCCTTTTAAAGATTAAAGCCCAAATTTTGAAGATAAACAAGCATATTGAATAATCCAAGAGCATATTTGTGGAAAAGAGTGAGAAAATCAACACTCTAGAGGCTACAAATAGGGAGTTGGAAGCAGATATGGAGGTTCTCTGGAAGAAACATGATTAAATCTATAAATAATGGGCATCCCTTAAGATTGCAAGTATCCATGTAGAAGATTAATTAGGCATAGAATACCCAGCTGTTGTTGGACATAAAAGGTTCATTTCTATAAGGGACTCTATATGTAAAAGGATCATTGATAAAAATTTTCATATAAGGAGGCATATGAAATTCTATTTAGATTACTATGACAAGTAAAAAGAGTTCAAAAACTTGGTAGATAGTTGGATCTTAGTCATCGTAGCACTAGCGTAGATGGATAACACCTTCTTAGAAAGAATACATACAATGGATACCAATGTCTTAACATACATAGGCATCAATGACATGACGTATGTAAAATGTTATTGTAGGACACTACAAAATAGGACTATTAATTTGAACAAACTATGACCTCTGATAATGTCATATTGGGAAGAGGTGAACATGTTTATTACTAGATTTGAGGACATGATAGAGCTAGTGTTTCCTTCGCCTCATAATAGAGAGGTAGCATTGATATCAGAGGATGATCATGTTACCCCTCATATTTGCATGAGTGGTAATTGTGTAATTTCATTACATGACATATTTTCAAGGGTGACTTGCAGGGATGATGATGATCTTGAGATGTTGTTGATCAGAAAGAAAATTTTATGGTCTTTGAGTCAACCTCACAAGGCTAAATCCCCATGTGTTTTTAAAGAGGTGGTACTTCTCTTTTTCAATTAACATACAAGAACAAATAAGATTCCTAAGAAAGGACCAGACTTACTCTTGAAATAAATATTCGCATGAAAATAATCCTTGAAAAAGGACCATGTGTCTTGTAGAAAGTAAATATTTACAATATTTTACAAGATTATAAACCAAAAGAGTATGTAGTAAAATAAGACAAAATTTCCATCACAACATTCATCAAAGTAGAACACATTATTCAATGAAAGGGAAAATAAAATATGGACCGTATATGGCAAAGAACTTTAAATGATCATTTCATTAAACACCTATAAGATTTTGATAGACATACATCTAAAATCTCGTGCTTAAATTTAAATTCTCGAGATATAAATGATGTTATGTCCCAAATTAGTTCTCTAGGAACCTCAAAAAATAATATATGTCTTTTAATAAATAAAGAGGATTGTATTGGATTACAAATAAATGATTGTGTTTGTCCTTCAAAGACGATTGGGATGGGGCTCCGACGGACCATGAAATGAAAAAGACCTGGAAGACAAAAGAAAAACAACCAAGGGTAAGCCTTAGGTTTCATAGATTACTAGGAATAGAAATGAAATATAACAAATGACTGTAGAAGAAAAGATGGCAAGGATGTGAATAGAGTTGCTACTTGACTCACTATGATGGAAATCTTTTGAACCCTTTGAATGACTCTTACATCTTCTTTTATAGTCTTATTTTCATATTCTTGGAACTTCTTTTTCAATTAGGGTTTTATGTGTCCTTTTTTAAATTTTAACTTTTTTATTTGTGCCACCATCTGGGACCCATCTTATAAGTTTATAAATTTCTTTACATAAATGATTTTTCCAAAAATAACTAGTTTCCAAACCCAAAACTAGTCCCTACTATAATTTATTTTTTATGGCCTGATAACTAATATTTCATACATTAAAACTACTTCCAATGTTTTATTCGTCTCTTTACCTTTCCAACAAGATCTCATTTTCTGAAATCCGATGTCGAGATCAAACGTTATGAGCTTCGGAAGATGGAGACTCAACCACCATTTATCTATCCTCGTAAAATATGGGCCTTTGATTTGTAAATTCAAATTTATTTATCCCACATGCATTGTGGGAGGGTTCTCTTGACATATTTATAAAGAAATTTCTTCTCCATGTTATTTGTGAATGAAGTAGAGAGAGTCATAGAATTTTGTGTAGCTTGTGCACAAAGTATCTTTTGACCACCACATCATCACCTAGTCATCATGCCAAGTCATTGTCCAGTCATATTTATCCATCCATGTGTCACCTAGGGATAGGTCCAATTCACTAGCATGTCTCACCTAGGGATAGGCCCAATATGGTAGGTCCACATCACTGCCACATGGCCCAATATGGTAGGTCCACATCACTGCCACATGTCCCAATATGGTAGGTCCACGTTACTACCATGTATCCACATATAATAGGTCTTCACTGCCATGTGTCATTGGGAGGTGTGTCAAAAATAAAGAGAAGTAAACTTAGGATGGAAATAGTATTTAAATGAAATAATGTTAAAAAATGGTAGAGTTACTAGAATGCGGAAATAGAGGAAGTAGGTGAGGAGATAAAACTTGATAAAAATGACTAAGTAGCGGAATTAGGGGAAGTAGGTGAGGAGATAAAACTAGGTAAAAATGACTAAGTATGAGGTAAAAAAAGGGAAATGGAGAGTGAAATATGGTGAAGGAGGGATTGCGGGATGCAAGACACCAGACATGGGAAATAAAAAAGGTAAGAATGGATGATTCCCACATCTACAATGAGAAAACAGACTAAGTGTAAAAATGAGTAAAAATAAGATAAGTCATGTGGGTGATAATTCATGGGAAAAGTCATGCAGGTGATAAGTCATCTTTGAGACCATGTTCACTCACTATTTCCATTTATTTTTAATACTATTGATCATGCAATTAAGAAAGGGTTTTCATTTGGACAAAGTATCCATTTTACTAGCACATCAGATTGATTGGTTGTTGGGTTTGGCATCCATCTCAAAAAAAACGTTTGCAAAGGGAGAATTTTATTATTCCACAATAGTTATCTGTGTTGGTAAAATGGACTGGCCATAGGCCCACCATTTACATATCACCTCATGAAGAGTGATAGGTACAAGTACCCAAATTGAAAATTCTTCCAAGTCATTGTGATCAACTCAAAAGATGAGTCTATTAAGGCTCAAAATCCTAAGTGAAAAGGAGGAGCTCCAATAATTTTTTCCCTTTTCAAGTGATGAAGACAAAAAGGTATGTGGAAGTTGTTTCTTTCCTAATAGGTTGTTACCTTGTTTCTTTACTTCTAAGGAAGACAAACGCTTAGTGAATCAAAAGCGAATTTTGGTCTTACCCTAGGAGCAAAATGTGGTTTCAACCTAGATAGTGTCCGCAAAAAATTCACTCCCCCTTTTGGTCACTGTTGGGGCTACCTCCAATGGGGTTATGTGCTTCCAATTAGGTCACATAATTTCTAATAATATCTATCCTTCATCCCATATATAAAACCCATAGTTGCACGGGAACCGCTCCCAACATCTCCAACATCTTTGAAACTTGTTCTCAACATTTCGAGAGCTTTGGAATAGGTACAAAACATCCCCAATTGGCTGGGAACAATTTTGAAAACTTGGGAGCCTCGACATCAAGGAAATGGGAGCTTGGGAATGAGTTTCGGAAAAGAGAGCTTTAAATTAAAATCATATTTTTGGTCTTAATAAGTACCAATTTTCGATATTGTTAAATTAAAATGTAAATATTTATATTCCATTATTACAAATATTTTTATTATATTTATTCAAAATATCATTATAAAACAAAGACTAAACTACAAGTAAATATTATTTCAAAAAATATTTAAATAAAAAAAMTTAATTATACTCACKTTATAGTTGTGGATATGAAAWTTTTTTAATGCATGCATGTTTKCCTTCAAGCCCAGAGTAAACATGAAAGTCGAATAAATCAATACCCTATCCATRGTAAGAATTTGTTCTACTCTRTTGTTGCTATCAACCAACCATATCATTGAATTTTATTGTATTTTTATATAACAAGAGTAGTATTATTTAGCTTTTTCCAATGAGAACAAGAATAATGCTTCAAATTTACAAAGATGTTTGAAGTTTATATATGTAAAGTTTAATTTTAGAAAGATGTTAAAATTGTATATATGTATTTTGTTTCTCATTTTCTAATCGAATCTTTATGGATATTAAATTTTGACTATTGTGTTAAATATATTTGTATAATTATTAGCACAAATCAAATTAGTAATTTAGATATTGTAGTTGTTCCAGTAGGAGTAATGTTGTCCTGGATTGAGCTTCAAATATTGTTTCTCCCAACTTGATGTTTCCTGCAAATTTGGGGGAAACTTCTACTCACTCGTATCCATGTTCCCACATTTCGGAAACTCGCGCAACATAGATAATATCCAATGTCAATTTAATTTTTTATCCAAAAAGCATCAAAGATACATGTTAAAAAGAAAAGAGCTAACAAATAAATAAAATCAATATTTTTTTTATTTTTGGCTATTGCACTGAAAATAGCTAGGTGATCGACAACCCAATATGGAGGACGCACCATGTAAAACTTGACATGGAATGAAATAATAAAAAAACAATTACACCTTAAGAAATTGGATCCCTCTCAATGCTTGATAGATCCGAGTTTAAGATAAATCTACTCTAATTATTTTTTTTAAGTTCGAAAAACATTCTTAAAATAAAGTATTATGAGATAGAATTGAACCTTCCATCAAAATTTACAAGTTAAAATAATTTCACTTACTTAATTACTTTGTGATCAAGGATATATTTGTACGTTGGACCTAACCATTAAGTCGGAGTTGAAGAGGAAGTAAACATGTTATATCTCTTCATTTGTTTTCGACATGCACCCACGAATAAACCTTCGATCGAGGTGATTTTACTTGGAAATTCCAAAAACGAGTGTCCCAACCACCCCCCCAAAAAAGAGGTTATGAGGTGGATTTTATACAACTAACCTTAAAATGAAAATTAGTCTTGCCAAACTATAACGTGGAAAGGTTAACATTGTTCTACCTATATTTTTATGTTAGTCAAGTCAAGCTCAACATGACAGAAAGTTCGTGTGGGTTGCTAGAGTCCATTTTTTTCCACCTCTCCTTCCACGCTACTTCATTTTATTTCTTCCTCTCTTTTCATCTTCTTCTTATTTAACCAACAAACCATGTCATTTCACGTGCCATCATTTTTAGTCTATGGTAACTGAGTCTCTCGGCCATAGGTTTCTTTTCTTAATGACAACCCATTTTACAAGTTGCATTGTTATTTGCTAATGTAATTTTATCGTCACATTGTGCATTGTATTCATCTTGGTGTGTGTTCAGTACATGTCCAGGAAGAAATACATTGTCCCGCATAGTTTTTCTCAATGCCAACATTGTATATCTAGTGTGTGTTGATGATTAAATTCACAACGAATATTGGTCCGCAAAGTTTTGCTAAAGCTTATTATTATAAAAGCTAAATAATACTAGTAGGTGGGACCCCCTCGTAGATTGGAGATCAACTCTGGTGTTTATTCGATGTTATGTTACTGTTCGACACTACTTTCATGGTTGACGATATCTTGCTTTATTGGATAATGGATCAGGCATATTATACATGGCTCCCTTGTTGTTCCAAGATCAAGTTTATATCGAAGTTTTTCATGGTTATCATTGCTGACTATTCTTGGATCTATTACTTGTGACACCTGCAACAGACACATGTTAGTAACAACAAATGAAAAGAAATTAAAAGAAGAAATTGTTCTATGCTAACATGCTATACTATATGCATTGAAACGATTGTGGCAAATCCTAGCCAACATAGGATATCCATGCGAGTTATCGAGGTTGTATATAGCATAGTTGGCATGCATTTCTGTATAGTGGAGATGGTAATATGTGATACGGGTGGCACTCTTGGAAATTAAAGGTTGTTGGTTCAAAGTGGATGATTTGTTTGATTAGTAGCTGGCGTGTACTAAAAATTGAATGAACTCGAAGTAGGTAAGTGATGTGCATTTACTGCACATCGCCTTTACTCATGTCATTGGACGCGACCCTAGTCAGGTTATTGTTCAAACATTGTTGCTGTGGTTATGCTCTGAATTTTCAGCAGGGAGGAACTGCTCGGCCAATTCGCGTTTAAGGCGTTCGATTATAGGTATGTTCTTTTTTTTTGCCCTTCATGAGTCTGCTCTAGTTATGAAATGGATGTTGGCTCAGGTGTATTGGTTTGTGCCTTCCTTAAGTTTTGCGACTGTGTGAAATGGTGATTGTGAATGAAACGTTGATGATTCTCTTTGAAATGATGTTGAAGTCTTAGCATTATTGGTTATCCTGGGAGTTAGCAGTCATAAAAGTTCTTTGTTATCCCTGCTGGTTTAATTAGAGTATCCTTGTTGGTCTTGATGGGCTATCTTCATGCTTTCATATTGTTGAATCCAGTTTGTGGGTTTTTATGGGGTTTAATGATTGAAGCGTTTAGGTCACCACGCATTGTACATTTGGGAATTGGGTTGTTTTTCACTACCAAGGGTTGTGCAGTGAGTTATGTGGTTCCTTCTAGGCCCTGTCTTCACCTCATCATTGTGGTCATTTGGCTGAGGAGTCACGAGGGTTATACCTCGCATGTGTCAGATATCATTACCAAGCCGAGTTAGAGCTTCTCCCTTCTGTCATGGATTCTCCTATCACAGGTTTTCATCACCTTTTCCACGGGGTAAGTTGTGGTTTTCTCAGTGTATGTGCCATTAGTCTCGGATTTTTTACCATTTAAAGGAGTCGACTCTAGTGCTAGCTCGGAAGCAAACCCTTAACTCCTCCAGTCTTAGGTTTTTATAGAGAAGATGGTCGGGCCTGTCAGGTTTACTATGGGTTATTGTGGATTGAAATGTATTCTCAATTAATTTAAATGCAGGCTCACCCAATTGGTTACATGACAACCATGTGGATTTTGGTATCTATTCATTGCTTGTGCTATTGGGATGGGAACCCTTCACTGATAGTTGGACAGTTCGAAATAACACAGTCGCCCTCTTATGGTTGATAACCTAGTATTGTCTTTTGAGGAAGTTGTAGCCTCGCCTCACGTCAATGCATGAGTATGCGTGGTTGCCACAGTTTGATAGGTCTATCGAGTTTTAAGACGGTGGTGAATTAGTTGGTTGATACACAGTCACTGGTATATTTGCACTAATGATTATTGGGATGTTTAGCTGGCATTGGTGATCTTGCTCGCGCATACCGTGTTGTGTGTGTGGTGTTCTACAAAATGAAATAATGGTTATTGCAAGCATGATGACTGTATGAACTACATCCACTACATGATTATGAGTGTTTGATTGTGTAAACCAACATTTGCACAGCATAGTTGATTACAATATGACTAAATTGAATAAATATTGTATTAAATCGATGGCTCGACACGATGGTTGAATTTTGTCGTGACTGTGTGTTTGTTTTTTTTAAATGGAAAGATTGCATCGTGGTGTTTTGTTGGTTGGGCACTATGTATAACATGGATGGCTTGGGTTTCACACTCAGGGATACCCGTAGGGTTTTAAGCATGTTTTGCTCCAACCCGATCATTTGTTGAAACATGCTTGTTGTTAATACATCGTCGTGTTGGATGGGTGGCCCGGATTTTAGAGTCACATTAAATTGGGTTTTCACAGTGATGGAGTTACACTTGCATGATTGAATTATTCACTGCATATCTTGTGTCGGAATGGTGGTTGTTGTTTGTTTAATTGTCAATTCGGGTTTTGGAAATTTGATCTTGATTATTTGGTTACTGCCTAAATATGTTTAACGAATATTATTGCATTTAAAATGATAGACCTGATTGCAGTGATAATGTGACTTCATTGTTAATTTTGGAAACATGAATTTGATTATATTTGTTGATTTAAGTAATGTATGGGAAGTGATTAATTTTGATGGTTAAACAGAGTGGAATGGTTATTGTTTGGAAATTGATATAAGATGAAAAGAAAGGAAAAAAATCCTCTTTACAAATTGTGTGAAATGCTTATTGTCTTGTGATGGAACTATATTGGATATTTGATTACGAACAATGGACTAGTTAAGTACACAGTAATTGATATTTGGTCACAATGATTGTTGGTTAGTGAATCTCTTTTTGCAGAATGTTTTATGGATCACTTAATTAATTTCATGAACAATAATCATTCTTATTCCCTTCCATTATCTCATTTTCCACTAATTACAACTCCCACCGCCTTCCCCTTTTCATTTTTCACTCCCTGTTCTGAGATTGATTACAGTCAAGAGAATTTTGGTGTTAAATCAGTTGAAAGTGGCAGTGTCTTGTTTGGATCACAGTGGTGTTTTATTGGTTTACTTTACAGTTGATTATTGTTTTCATTGAGCAATAACCATGTTCTTTCCCTCTCATTATATCATGTTTCACTCAATACAAACCCCTCGCATATCCCAGAACCCTTTTTCACCCCCTGCTCATTGATAAACAGTTTGTATGGATTGGATTGCATGAGTCTGATATATTGTTGAGCCAAAATCCATTTCATATTTTAAAAGAGTTGTCATGTATGGTTAATTAAAAGATCATTTGCTAATAAATCATGCATGTAGGGATGTGCCATTCAAATAAAAGGCTAAAAACAGAGGCCTATTACTCCTCTGTCAAAGAGAAATAATAAAAGATGATAGCATCAACAAAGGAAAATATGAATTTTGAGTTTTATTTTATCTATTATTGGTGACAGTTGACTTCAGGAATGATTGGGCAGTATGTTTTATTGTGGAATTATGAATAATATTTTTTTTTTTAAATAATTCAAAATATCATGAGCTAAATGAACGAATGTGAATATATGGATAGGAGTCACAAGGAGGTGTGATTTGCTTAAATAATAGTTATGTTATGATTATCATAAGCTAATGGGAGTCACAAGGGGTCCCACCTACTAGTTAATATTTATTTATGACCCTTAATATAATTATGACTTTTCCCCCTAACTAAAGTTAGTTGAGTCTTTTAATTAACTTGACTAATGAGTTGGTTCAACTACTTCAACCAATTCTAATGTGTTTAAAAGAAAAGGAAGGGGAGGAACAAGTGGAGGATAGAAGCAGAAGCATGATAAGGTTTTCTCTTTGAGTTTATGTTGAGATAGTTTAGTTTTCATTCATTCATATTCATCACAAGCCTAATTCTCTTTTATGATAGCATGGTCTTATTGTACACAACAATATTCAGGTTTGAATCAAATCATTCAGACACTTGTTTTTCAGAGGTGTTGATCTATCTTTCATAGTCTGTGTAGACTTGTCTGTTTGTGAATTAGTTTCCATGACTGATAAAGGCTATTGTGAAGATTCGAGTGCGCAGCAATCTATGGCAAGTTGATCCAACTTTTAGAGTTCAGTTTTGGTTTTATGTCAGAGGTCCTTTTGTATGTTCCATCGGGGATGTCTAAGTTTGACTTTGGTCCAAGATTTTTGTATGAGATTTTGTGAAGAAAATTACTCTTTGGTGAATTGGAATGAAATAAAGGATTGCTTTATGTCTCATATGTCTTGATTATCATATTGGTGTCTTTACTTCTTTTATTACATTTATTTCAGCAACTGTTATATTCAGAAAATTACATAAAAAGTGAATTTCCAGCAAGCTTTTTGTTGATAAAAGACTAGCCTAAGAACTCGTAATTAATACTTGTGAGTTAGGATGTTATTGTTGTTGGCTATAAACATAGGGTGATATTCCCATCTACTTTGATTTAGCCAAGTAAAGTCTGAAAATGCTTGAGTAAGATCATTTCATATCTTTTCCTCAACATTTATTTGGCGACCATACTGGGGAGATCTTCGATATCTCTTCGGTTAATTTTTATATTCGATTTTCATCGATACATATTTCTTTTACGAATTTGATTCTTTGATTGTTTCACTATTAATGACTATTCATGTTGCAAGGCAACCCAATCTTGAGCCCGGTCTTCAAGACCATACCAGCATTGCTTTGAACCTGTTTAACACCATTCTAGATACTGCCAATACCCGTGTCAAACTTAACCATTCTTGGGAAGCAATTGAACGAGATATTAGTGCTCAAGAACAATTGGAGGATAGACATAGACAACCTATAAATCAGCAGTAACCCTTTTTTTCTTCAATTTTTGGCCTTTATTTTATGTCCTTAGACTCTCGTGCTTCTAGAAGAAGAAGAGGCTTGTCACCTGAAATCAATCCTATTGTTGAAATAGGAAGAATAAACATTGTGTTATCTATCCAACAAAGTGCTCTAAGGAGGACTTTATCTAATTCATCCAGCTCGTCTTTCTTTCCCTCACCTATCACCCAAAGGATGGCATCTAGTGGAGGCTCTAGTGGGACTGAAAGTGCTCCATCTTCTCAATATGCATCGTCATAAGTGATTGGTAGTTTATATAGCCACCATATCCCTGTCCAATCTACCACAAACCCCACCAAATTCATCAAAAAGTATGGACTTTTTCAGTTCGAAGAAAATGCCACAACCACACCGTGGCATGTGTCCTCCCCTCTTAACCTAGCACCTGCTACTCGCCCACTTCCAAAGTTTAAAGAGCATATGCCCAAGTTTTCAGGAAATAACACTGTAAGTACAAACGAACACCTGGTGGCATTTTTTAATGCTTGTCATAACATAGGGTCCAACGACAACGACACTTTCATGTGTTTGTTTTTCAATTCCTTGGAAGAGAAGGTTGCAGCCGACTTCTTTGACCTTCCTCCTAAGATTCTCTCTACTTGGGAGGAGTTAATCTACTGGTTCAGATCCACTTATGGGCAATCCAAAAGCCCAGTCGAGAAGTTAAGGGAATACAATAATGTTACCGACAACGAGGGTGAGACCATCAAGTCTTTCAACTTGCATTTCACCAAGTTGTACAATCAAATCCCCGAAATTATTCGCCCTGAGAACCAAGCCACTTTCATGCATTATTACAATGCATTACCTTCCCCCTACCATCATAGGCTTGAAGAAAAGGTCACTGATAATCTCGGTTCCACTCTGCATACTTTCTTAGAGTATGAAGAATAGCTTGAACGAACTAGTCTTCCCTAGGGAGAATCAGTTAGATGGACAGATATGTCCGCTCTCTTACAACTAGTACAATATATGAACAATCGTATGATAGAATTTGAGAAGAAGGGTATTTTCTACCCTCTCACCCCTGGAGCTTCATCCTCTTCTGCACCCCCCTTTAGAAATCTGGTTGAAAACAATTTTCAGCCTAAGGCTATCCTGCCTCGGAGTTGGTGTAAATTTTGCGAGGATCACCACCAAGAAACCACATGTGAGGTAAAGAAGAGTGTCAAAGATAAGATCTTTGGTAAAATACCAGAAGCTACTATCGTTGTCCTAGATTTCACAGAGCCAGAAGATGTCATGGTCATCAATACTAGAAACAAAGCATATGTGCCCAAGGGAAAATTTGATTCTCCCTGCACTTCTTCTACCCCGATCTCATCCTCGCTCGCTACAACTATCCAGGTTCCTAAGGTTCCTGAGAGTCAAGGAATTACTCCCCCTCCCCCCTCTTCAAGATACAATATCTTGAATCAGTTGGCCAACATCAAAGAATATGCAACCCTTCTAGACATGGTTGTCATCCCTGAACAACATATTCATCTGAAATGATTCATGGAAGGAAAATCTTTCGTTGTAGCAAACCTTTATGAAGAGGTAAACGAAGAGGATTCTTCTGTAAATAAAATAGGTGTACATAACTTTAGATACCCTGTAAAAAATCCCCCTTTTTACATTTATGTAAAGATCATGGACAAAATTGCCCATTGTTTCCTCATTGATGGTGGTTCGGGCCCATGTGTGATGTCGAAGATTATTATGGAAGAGATAGTCTTGTCTTGTACAGATGAAAATTCCAGAAGCATGTTTTCTTATAATAGTCTACAACAAAGGACCATAGGTGAGATTAAAGATGTGACCTTAGTTTTGTGTGCTCATTTTGAGATAAGGACAACCCTCAATATTCAGGTAATCGATATGCCAGTAAGTAAATACTCAGTCATCTTAGGAAGATATTGGCAAGCCTCAATGGGTGGGTACCTCTCACTCGACGGAACACATTTATCTGTTCCTCAGAACGAAAAAAATATTATAGTCCTTAGAGAAGGAAGGATATCATCCTACATAGAGAGTGTCCCACAGCCTAACGTAAACTATATCGAAGATGACTTAGGATTGTATTCCATATTTGTCGATGAAGATAACATTTCCATGGAACAAATCAATTTAGATGATGGCATGTGGCACATGAACTTTGATGGTTCATGCTCAAACGAAGGTAACGGAGTTGGAATTATCTTGATTTCTCCTATAGGAAAAATCCATAACTTTTCTTATCGGTTGGAGTTCGCTTGCACTAACAAGGTCACTGAATTTTAAGCCTTGTTATTAGGCATTGAAAACACTTATAATATTGGTTGTGGTCACCTTTCATTTTTTGGGGATTCTGATCTTGTTGTGAATCTTGTGCGTAAAATTTACTCTCATAGCAACACGTTTATGAAACGATACACCCAAACCATTTGGGCGCTTATCTCGAACCTTTTATCTTTCAACATCACCCATGTTAAAAGGGAGTTAAACTCAATGGTCGATCATTTAACAGTTTTTGCAGCCTCTCCTAATCGAAAACTTCTGCCACATAGACCTGATTGTACCTTTCAATCCCTATATCGTCTGCATATTCCCGACAATAAAGAATCTTGGCAGGTCTTCCCTAATGATGAGATCATTTGTGATTTTATTCAAAATGAACCTTTTAAACCTAAGGAAATTATATCCATAGAAAATAACAAGATTCCTAAAGAATTGACTCCTCTGGAGAGTTCATTTTCGTCGAGTGATGTAGGAAACAAGGAGAAACAAAAGGAAGAAGAGTTGAAAAGGAAGGTGGGTGAAACCATCTCCTTGAACATTGGGACACGCGAGAATCCAAAGAACGTCAAAATAGGTGCCAAATGTTCAGATGAAGAGAAGGAGAAGTTTGCCAAGTTGCTTGGTGAATTTCAAGATGTTTTTGCTTGGTCTTACGAGGATCTTTTTGGTTTTAATCTTGGCCTTATACAACATGCCATCCCCATTCAGGAAGGTGTAAAACCACTTAGGCAAGAACAAAGACCTACCAACCCTGCGCTAGAAGAAACTATTCGAAAAAAGTTGGAAAAACTTTTGAAGCCTGGAATCATCTTTCCAGTCAAATATTCTGAATGGGTCTCAAATCTAGTCCCCATTCGGAAAACCACTGGTCAGATCAGATTGTGCATCGATTTTCTTTCACTAAACCGAGCTAGCATAAAATACCACTTCCCTCTCCGTAACATGGAAATGATTTTGCAACAAGTTGCAGGGTCACAAATGATCTCCTTACTTGAGGGTTTTTCAGGTTACAATCAAATCAAGGTAAAAAGGGCAGATAAATATAAAACCACCTTTATTACTCGTTGGGGTACCTTTTCTTATGAACGTATGTCTTTTGGTTTATCTAATGCAGGTGCCACCTTTCAAAGATCTATGCAATTAGCTTTTGACGATTTGATCGGTAAGATGATTCATATCTACCTTGAGGACTTAAAAATATACTCTAAAATCCAATCAGATCATTTTGGTCATTTGAGAAAATTTCTCATGCGATGTAGGAAATTTGGCATTTCTTTAAACCCTTCCAAGTCCATTTTTGGTGTTACCGAGGGAAAACTCCTGGGACACGTCGTCTTCGATTCAGGCATAAGAATTGATCTTGAAAGGATTGTTGCTATCCTTAACCTTCCTGCTCCCACTTTCAAGAAAGAAGTTCAATATTTTATGGGCGTTATTAACTTTGTCCGTAGATTTGTCCCAGATTTTGATGTGATGGTCAAACCAATTCATAATCTGCTTAAGCAAGATCATCTTTTTTCTTGGACAGACGATCTCGAAAATGCTTTTGAAGGGATTAAGAAAGAAATCAGTTCCGCAACAGTTTTGGCGAAGACGGACTTTGAGAAGGAATTCACGATATATACTAATGCTACTGAGGAGGCAGTTTCTTTTGTCCTCATGCAAAATGATGACCAAGGAAATGAAAAACCAGTGGCTTACATGAGTCAAAGTTTGTCTGATGATGAATTTAAATATTCTTTTACTGAGAAACATGCTTTCTCTCTTGTTAAGGCCATTGAAAAGTTTCTCCACTACATCTTAGGTAGGCATACGTTGGTAAAGGTCCATTTCCCTATTTTTAAGTTTTTTCTCTCACAGACTTATCTTTCAGGAAAACTTCCACATGCTTGCCAAGATCCAGGAGCATGATTTGAATATCGTGACTTCTACCACTATCAAGGGACGTGACCTAGCCCTTCACTTGGCTCAGCATGCTAAGAATGGTGAAGAAGATAGTTCCCTTTCATCCCTCTTTTATATTGATGATCAGATCCTCCCTGTGTCTGAACATCCTTAGTACAAGAATTTCGTTTATTATTTACAGAACCAAAGATGTTCAGACAACTTAGACACTCATCAAAGGAGAAGACTTTGTCTTGAATCTACAAGATATGTCATTATAGGAGGCTTTTTATTTCGAAGATATGTTAATGGTGTGTTGCTTCGTTGTGTAAACAATGAAGACGCACATAAATTGTTGCAAGAAGCTCACGGCTCTTCAATCTATGTCATTCATGTAGGAGGTTATTTTTATGCAAAAACCACTGCTTTCAATATTATTAGAAAAGGATATTATTGGCCTTCGATCTTTCGCGACTCTTATGTTTTTTCGAGGTCGTGTGACAAGTGCCAAAAATTTGCTGGGAAAGAACGCCTTTCAGCCCTGCCATTACAACCTGTCCTGCTAGATTTTCCCTTTTCAAAGTGGGGATTGGATTTTATTGGTCCTATTAATCCTCCTTCTTCAGCTGGGCAAGTTTTTATTCTGACAGCCACAAACTATTTTACAAAATGGGCTGAAGTTGTCCCACTTAAGAATTCCACAGACGATCAGGTAATTTCTTTCCTTGAAAATAATCTTTTTTCCATATTTGGTCTTCCATTGGAAATTATTATAGGCAATGGTCCCACTTTCATTTCTTCTAAGATGACTCAGTTTTTAGCCTAGTTGGGGGTTAAAAATTTCACCTCCTCATCTTACTATCCCCAAGGAAACGGGCAAGACAAGTCTACCAAAACAAATCTGGTAAGAATCGTCAAAAGGCTCATCGAAGATAAGCCTCATCAGTGGCACACTCTCCTCACTTATGCCCTCTGGGCAGATCGAACTACCGCCAAAGTAAGCATTGGTTGTACACATTTTCAGCTGGTTTATGGTCAAGAAGCCCTCTTTCCAACTGATCTAGAACTTTCTTCCTTAAGTTTGATGCTATAGATCGAAGAATTAAGTTCTTCAAATATTTCACAAAGGGTAAATGCACTACTAGCTTTGGAAGAACAAAGGATGTTTTCTTTGGATAATATTAAAAGGAGACATCAAACCATTAATAAATATTTCAACAAGAGTGTCAAAACTGTCAAGTTTAAGGTCAATGAAAAAGTTCTGCTATGGGATTTGGCTCAGGCTGATAGGGGAAGACATTCAAAATTTCAGAAATTATGGTTGGGTCCTTTCAAAATCACTTTTGTCTTAGGTACAAATTATTATATTCTGAAATATTTGCAGGAGCGATTGTTTTCCTACAACACTAACGGTTCTCACTTAAATCATTACGTGGAACCAACTTGAAAATCTCTAACATTGTCTGAATTTCCTATATTTTAGTAGTCTAGCTCTGTTTTCAGGTTTTCGTTATTATTTCTACTTACAGTAGTTGTTTTCTATTTTAAGCATTTCCTAATGATTTTACTTTTTTTGTCACTTTATTTATGTTATTTTAATCTTTTTGCAATTTTATTATGTTGGACTTTGTATTTGGTCATCTTTTAGTTTCAGTAGAGAATAAGATGTTGGATCATATTTGCCACAGTGACACTTCTGCAAAGCATTGTTAGTCAATAACAATCAAGCTTACACAATTGTTATGATGTCTTCTCTGAAGGGCCCTTGAAATTTTTATATATTTCCACTGATGTCTTATAAATAATTTCTTATCTCCCGCTTCTTCTCGCCATTTCTTCACCCATTGATATTTTAAGAGAAAATTTGGAAATTTTTCTCCTTAAAAGTTAAAGAGAATATTTCGGTCGATGGATTATGCATACAGTGGTAAAACCCCTCATACTTAACATTTTTCATGAGTTATTCACAAATTCCCGGTCATCTTTCCATTAAATCCGCTGACTTCCCCTGTTGCATAATATTCCTGGTTATATTTTCTTGACCTGCTGCTCTTAGTCTGTGAAACCATGAGTTCTAAGTTCTAAATCTGTTGAAAACAAATTTTCCTGTGGAGTCGTCAGTTTTTTGATGATTAAATTCACAACAAAAATTGGCCCGCAAAGTGTTGCTAAATCCTAATATTATAAAAGCTAGATAATACTAGTAGGTGGGACCCCCTCATAGATTGGAGATCAAGTCTGGTGTTTATTCAATGTTATGTTACTGTTCGACACTACTTTCATGGTTGACGATATCTTTCTTTATTGGATAATGGATCAGGCATATTATACATGGCTTCCTTGGTGTTCCAAGCTCAAGTTTATACCGAAGTTTTTCATGGTTATCATTGCTGACTGTTCTTGGATCTATTACTTGTGACACTTGCAACAGACACATGTTAGTAACAAAAATTGAAAAGAAATTAAAAGAAGAAATTGTCCTATGCTAACATGCTATATTATATGCATTGAAAATATTGTGGCAAATCCTAGCCAACATAGGATAGCCATGCGAGTTATCGAGGTTGTATATAGCATAGTTGGCATGCATTTCTATATAGTGTGTTAACACATAAGATTGTATGGGTCAAACAAATTCACCTTAGTTTTTTTCTTTGAGTCATAAAAAGTTTCAAAAAGGTTTTTTTTCAATAATAGACCAAGGAACGAAAACCTCCTTTAGTTTATGCACATGTGTTATAATTTCAGATAAATTCCCAAAATACAATTGCTATAGGAGGGTTCTTGCACTTTTGAAAAACTTTTCTTCAAGTTTTTTTTTCAGGGATTTTGACAAGGAGTTTGTAGTTCTTGATGACTCCATTGTGTAGAAGACATCATAAGCTTTCCAACCATACCAATTGCAGCCCAAAATCCTCTAGGAAGGCCTCCAAACACCATCTCAAAGACCACATTGCATTTCTACTGAGAGCACGTTGCGCTTCTGCAATTTTTAAGTGACTAACTTCAAACTTGGATTCTGAACAAATTAGAAAGTATTTTTGAAACTCGGAGGAGTTTTTTGTTCATCACATAACAAATAAAAAAAAACCTCTCTCGGTTTTTCAAAAAGTGTTATGGTTAAAGAGAGATTTCTCTACCTTTGAGCCCTATGTTTGCAGAAACGTTTGAGAATTTTGGTCAAATTTTGGTATTTTGGCAATTTCATGATGCACATAAATGCAACGAGCTCACACTACACTTTTTCTAAAAGGCTCCAATGGAGGTCAGCCTTGCATGGATGGATGAATTTTGATGTGTACATCCCAGATATGTCTTTGGTTTCCATGAAAGTTCCTAATTTTGGAGGAAAACTCAGAAAACACCCCAAATTTCATGTTTTTGCCATTGTTTTTCAACCCAGGCTACGCTTCTGGAGTAAGCTTGGGGAAATGAACTTTTGAGTGTCTTATAGGTGGGTTTTTGCAAGTTTCAAGGTTTAGTTGGTTAGAGGACATCCATGGATACCTTATCCAACCTTCAGATCAGCAAAAATATGTATTAAATCTATCTCAAAATATCCTCCAAGTGCACGCTACGCTTCTATCAAAATGCGCTACGGAATGTGTTGTAGAAACTTTGTTCTAAGACTGTTGAACTGGTATTTTTGACCAGTTGAATTCCAGGAGGATTTTTGGGTGAAACGGGATGAATTTTCAAAATCCAAATGAGGTTTTTATCAAGCACAGACCCAAGAACATTAACCTCTTTCATTTTTCGCACAGGTGTCACAGATTGGGAGATTCAAAATAATCTTTGAGCCCTATTTTTCAGTTTTCGTGATTTCTTGTTTGAGACATGTTTTTGTGACACCTATTGCGGCCAACTAGAAATGAATTTAACGAAAATGAGAGAATTTTTTATTCATAACGAGATTATCTACAAAAAAAATTCTCATATTTTACACAGGTATTATGGTTTGATAATTAAAAGTGGTGTTTTGAATCCTATTTTTCAGAATTTCGCTTCCTGGAAAGCAGGAAAACGTGTCATTTTATGTTTGTAGTTATTTCTATTTTGGGAAAGGGGATGGAGTTAGAATGGGTGAGTTTGAAAGGACCTATATGGCTATATATTCATTGTACAAGAGGGTAGGGGGGTTGGATTCATAAGCCAAGAGAGATGAGAAAATTGTAGGAGGCACTTTGCCTATGATCATTATAACCCTGAGGGGCTTATGTTTTTGTAAACATTTTTGTTATTGAAGGTTCATGATATCTGTGTTATCAGATTGTATCTCTTGTTTTCTTTTCCAATTTGTCTTCTTTCTTGAATGAATTGTACACCTCGAGGATCATGGTTTCCTTTGATTAATGGATTCTTGAGCATATGGGGATCTGATGTATTTTTCCTATTAGTCATTTTTTACATTCAAGTACCTTGAATTCATTTATGCGGAGAGGATATATGCCTAATGGATGTTCTTATTTGTGTTATTTTTTTCTTCCTCTATTCAATAAACCTTTATCTGATATGCATATTGATTGCATTTAATGAGTAGTGTGTTTGCTTGACTGTATAGCCCAATGGTTCATCATTAATTTACAGTATCTCACTGTCCTTCCCCTTCCTTGTTTTCTTTTTCTTAATCCACAAAACCAATCAAGTATTTTTATTTCTATGTTGCCAAGCTTACTCTGATTTTCAGTCTGGGAGTGACTCTTGGAGTGATAACATAAATGGCGTCGTTGTCAGGGATGGATTTGAGCAGATTGAAGAGCTCCCTGGGAAGAACGACATAGATCCAACTCTTGATGGTAGACAAGAGAGGGATACAGAAATTTGGTTGTAATCATCTACCTAGAGACTCCACAATCAAATACTCCACTGGGGAGGATCTGATTGACAGAAAGATGAAGGGGCCGAATTCTAAATCCAGATGATCATCATCCTTCTTTTATACATCCGTCTCTAGAAAAAAATGAAATATTTCAGCCTTATGTTGTTGATGTTGATCCTATATCCTCATCACAATCTGTTTCTAAAGATGAGTTATGCATTCCAAATCCTCCTGAATCTGATCATTCTTATGACTTTGTGGAGGTTGAAATTGATTCAAAACCTACTCAGACTTCAACACCTTTTGCCTTAATTTCTGAGCCTTGTCATAAACTTGTTATTCCTCGTAATCAACCCACTGATTTTCAAACTAAAATCAGAATGAAGATGTTCAAGCCTTTGAGGTTTCCCTATCTCCTTCATCCTTATCCTCTTGACTGCCTTGAGTATCTTCCTCAGTTTTCTAGAGAGGATCATGTCACAGCTGAGAGTCATCTGGGGGCCTTTGAGAATTTTGTTTATCAATTTGAGATTGTTCATGATGATGTGATCATGAGATTGTTCTCTAAGTCTTTGTTCAAATATGATTCTATTTGGTTTAAGGGTCTAAGAGCTTATTCCATTGGCTCTTGGATAGAGTTATCAAATGCTTTTTCGAAGCATTGGGGTGAGAACAAATATCTTGATTTGTATCTTGTTGATTTGTATGCCTTGAAAAGAGAGGAGGATGAGGCTTTTCTTGTCTTCAATCGAAGGTTCTACAACACTTATCATGATATGATTTTAGAGATCCGGCCTACATATATTGCTACCATGGTATATTATGTTATGGGTGTGCATTTAGATATTTCCCTTCTCTTGTTAGAAAGGAAGTATTCATCCTTAAAACAGTTGTTTGAAGATGCAAAAGAAGTGGAGGAGAACATTCGTGCTTCCAGGAGGATCCATGATAGAGATTGTTTTGAAAATATGCATGCACATGAGCAAGAAAAATGTCAGTACAGTTCATATTTTGAGAAATAAGTTAATGAATGTGAAGCATATTTGGAACAGCAGCAAGCATGTGAGCTTATTTCAGATTCAGATCTGAACTCTTCAACATTTGTAGAGTATTCTAGAGACAGGTATGCATGTGAATTTTATAATCAATTTGCAAACCATGTTGAGCATGTGGTAACCGATGATTGCATAGGAAACTACATGTTCCTATATGATCATAATCCTTTTCATTTAAACACTTCTCTATCATCATCTTATGATCATGATTCTGAAGAGAGGTAGATTTCCATTTTTGATGATCACAAGTTGCTCTCAAGAGAACAAGAAATTCATCAGTCTTCTAGCAAAGAGGTTGTCATGGTTGAGAAAGTGTTTTCCTTGGATCAACATGTTTATGATCTCAGTTTCAATGATCCAGTGGAAGCCTTCATGGAATCATACATTTCAGAGAACTTGAAATTTTCAAATTTCCTTAGCTCACCAATGTTTCTGGGTGAGTATGGTTTCCTGAACAAGTTTTTATCACTGCTACTATATTTCAGATATCATCTATTGATCGGTGTTATGGACAAAATTATTCCAGTCATGAAGTTGCTTGAATGGTTATTGTGGAAATTTTCCTTTACATGAGCAAGTTTCTGATCTGGTTAGGGTAGGGTAGCATAGGTAATAAGCTCGCCTCTCGAGCATTTGCTTTCCTTCAATTTGTAGCAGGTTTATCAGTCAATGTGCTTAAATAAATGGCATATTTTGGAAGTGTTTCATAGGTTCATTGCATATATGACTCCATATCCCAATGGATAAGGCAACTGGAACTGCATGTTCTTGGCAGCTCATTGGGAGCATGCCATCCCCTGTGGAGCCAGATGTTAACACATAAGATTGTATGGGTCAAACAAATTCACCTTAGTTTTGTTCTTTGAGTCATAAAAAGTTTCAAAACGTTTTTTATTCAATAATAGACCAAGGAAGGAAAACCTCCTTCAGTTTATGCACATGTGTTATAATTTCAGATAAATTCCCAAAATACAATTGCTATAGGAGGGTACTTGCACTTTTGAACAACTCGTCTTCAAATCCATTTTTCAGGGGTTTTGACAAGGCGTTTGTAGTTCTTGATGACTCCATTGTGTAGAAGACATCATAAGATTTCCAACCATACCACTTGCAGCCCAAAAATCCTCTAGGGAGGCCTCCAAACACCATCTCAAAGACCACGTGTTTCTGCTAAGAGCACGCTGCGCTTCTGATATTTTTAAGTGACTAACTTCAAAATTGGATTCTGAACAAATTAGAAAGTATTTTTGAAACTCGGAGGAGGATTTTTTTCATCACATACCAAATAACAAAAACCTCTCTCAGTTTTTCAAAACGTTTTATGGTTAGAGAGATATTTCTCTACCTTTAAGCCCTATGTTTGCAGAAAAGTTTGAGAATTTTGGTCAAATTTTGGTATTTTGGCAATTTCATGTTGCACATAAATGCAGTGAGCTCACGCTACGCTTTTTCTCAGAGGCTCCAATGGAGGTCAGACCTGCATGGATAGATGAATTTTGATGTGTACATCCCAGATATGTCTTTGGCTTTCCATGAAAGTTCCTAATTTTGGAGGAAAACTCAGAAAACACCCCAAATTTCATGTTTCTGCCATTGTTTTTCAACCCACGCTACGCTTCTGGAGTAAGCTTGGGGAAATGAAATTTTGAGTGTATTACAAGTGGGTTTTTGCAAGTTTCAAGGTTTAGTTGGTTAGAGGACATCCAGGGATACCTTATCCAACCTTCAGATCAACAAAAATATGTATAAAATCTATCCCAAAAGTTCCTCCAAGTGCACGCTATGCTTCTATCAAAATGCGGTACGGAATGTGCTACAAAAAATCTTTTCTAAGACTATTGAACTGGTATTTTTGACCAGTTGAATTTCGGGAGGATTTCCGAGTGAAAGAGGATGAATTTTCAAAATCCAAGTTGTTGTAAGATTGGTTGTTGTCATTGATGTATGGGTTTTGGACCACAAGATTGATGAAGGTATTTGGACATGAAGGACAATGCACATGCAGATACAACACCCATGGATGGATAGTATACATCATGTTGTTTCCAGTGGTATGTGGCACGTCACGTGGATCCTCATGGTTGAGGAGAAATGAATTTTTGAAGATGACAAAGTGAATTGAAATGAATTTTGAAGATGACAAAGGAATTGAAGAAGGAAGTACATGTAGGCCCCGAAGATAATTGAAGAAACTAATTACAAAATAAGAAAGTGTGGTCGGTCCTAATGTTAAAGGAAGTTAAATAAAATGTCATTATACATTCATTTTATAAACAAGTCGAATTTCGTGAGGAAATCAGGAAGTAAAGAAGGCCAGATTTCAAGGGAGGATGTAGTAAGTCTTTGGTGATGTGTCTAAGGTATGCTATTTTCAGGTCATCTTACCATTTTCGCTATAACTTTTCTATAACGATTCAGATGGTGAAACTTCTATGGTATTGAGAAGACATATCAAGGTACCTGTGGTAAATTTTCAGCTCTGGATTCCTATAATTATGGAGATACACTCGTGGAATATAGGGTTTGACCAAATTCCTAAGCTAGTCAATAAACAAGGTTCCGTGTAAAAAGTCATAAATTCTTCATAGAGAATCCAAATGAAGTGGACAAATTGTACTGGAAATAGTACGGACTTTATTTTCTTAAAAAGCGAAGTTTAATCAGATGTTAAATATTGAGTGCGTGACATTCTGTACAAGTTTGGTCTCCCTCGGTCAAACCACTGAACAAGGTCTACCATTCTCTATAACTTATTTTTGGGTGGAAGGAAGGGAAAAGGATGGAGAGTTAAACTCTATTGATATTGAGGATTGTCTCTTCCTCTTGGAGTTTTATCCCTCCCTTTACATTTGGAAGTTGTATACCTTTGGAAGTCACATTTCCCTGAAATTACAACTATTGGATTTTCTATTTCTATTGCATGGTGTATTTTGGTGTATTGGTGTAACTCTTATACTAGCTGTTCATTTCTCTCATTGGATATATTTTAATGGTTTAAGCATAAGTTGAAAAGGTTTTAATTGTGCCTGATACCGATTCACCCCCTCTCAAGATCAACAATGGTGCGTGTTGCCTTCAGAATAGTTTAACCACTGAAGGAAAATCCTTGAAGCGTAGATGGATGACCATGAGCACATTTCAAATGGGATTGAAAATTTGATGGAAAAAATTATATAATGGAGTGATGGAGTGAAATCCTACCAACAGCTTTGGGGAGTAGACATTTGGTACTCAGCTTGTAAAATGGCTATGTAATCCCAAATAATGCTCCAACCGACCCAAATGAGAAGAATCTTATGAGTTGTAATTCAAAAGCCAAAAAATGTTATTCTAGCAAGATTACACCCAAATCCATTTCTAGCAAAGTGATGGGATGCGACACCGCTAAAGAGGTATGGGAAAAACTCAAGAGTATCTACTAAGGTGATCCAAAATTTAAGGTGTCAAGCTTCAATGACATAGAGCAATTTGAAAATTTGAAGATGAATTAAAAGGAAGATATTGCAAACTATCTTCTTAGAGTTGATGAAGTTGTTAATGCTATCGAGGATTAGGTGAAGAGCTCGATGAATCGTCGGTTGTACAAAGTGTTGAGATAATTTCTCTTGAAGTATGATGCTAAGGTCTCTCATTGAAGAAACTAGGGACTTGACCAAAATGACAATGGATGATATACATGGGTCTCTTATAGCATAAACAATGCAGAACAGAATGAAGTGACCAGAAAAGCAATGAAGCAACTTTTAAAGCCATAAAAAATACAAAGGACAAGGATAACGACCTTCATGAAGAAATATACCTGTAAGAAGGTTTCAAAAGGGAAGTGGAAGATACAAGTCTCCAAATGCTTTAACTGTGGTAGATTAGGACATATTGTTGAAAACTTCTACTATAAAAAGAGAAGTCTCAAATAATAAAAAGATATTCTAATTAAGGATGATGACATCTCCTCATATGAGAGTGATGAAGAAGATAATGATGGAGGAAGTCTTCTTCATAACCCAAGAAACCCGTGGGGATGATGGGATGACAATAATTCTAAAGAAGAAGAAATCATTTGTGAAGAAGATTCAGACTAAGAAACCAACTTTGATTCCTTTGGGATACAAAGACAATGCAGAGTGAACAAGAAGATGAGAAATTGAAAAGTTGAAGCATGTTGAAACTGAAAATAGCAAGCCAGGAAACACAAACATAATAATAAAAGGTGAATTGAGAAGTTGTGAAGAAGAGAATTACAAGATTGAAAAGCACTCATTAATATTTGAAGGAACAATTAGAAGATTATGAGAAATTGAAAGAAGAATTGATCACAAAGGGGAGCTACTATTGACAACAAAAGTTGAAGAAGTTCAAAAAGAACTGAAAAATTAGATGAGATCCTCAGCAATCAAAGATCTCCAAATGACAAGAAAAGACTAGGATACAATGGCAGCTGAAGAAAACAAAAACAAGAGAAGGAAGATGAAATGATGAAACCAACACTCCATAGAATGTTGAACAACAAGATAGAAGACTAGAATTCAAGGAAATGAGACATCAAGAAGATCCTCTCCCATCGCATGAAAGAAATCATTACAGTTGAAAACTACAGAAGAATATCTGAACTCCGTGATGGACCACACCACACAAAGAAGATCACATTCCCGTGCATCAAAATTCTTTCTTGACATTGTTTTACTTGTGGAAATTTTGGACAAGGCAATCGACAGTAGAATCGATGAAAGGAATAACTATGCAAGCTACATGAATGGTGAAAATAGTAGATATGGAAATGTTCGTAGACCTATCAATAGAAATTATAATTCATTTGACCCATTAATGGATCAAAATATTGTATGTTACAAGTGCAATAATCTTGTTCATAAAGCACGAGATTGCAGAGAGATGAAGGAAGATAACTATATGTCAAATGTCTATATAACCAATCCCAAGATCTGGAAAATGAAAGAAATTCCACAAAATGAAAACTTTCAAATAACATTGGTCGTTAATGAATTCAAAGAAGAAGATGAATGGTTCATATAGATTGCGTTCATCTCATAGGACCAGAGATCAAAGCAAATTTTTCAGCTTGAAGAAAAAGGGTGGAAATGTTACATTTGGAGATGACTCATCTACTAAAATACTTGGAAAAGGAATTGTAAAGTTTGAAGTGAAAATGTAAAAGCAGAAAAATTCCTATTGGTTGAAGATTCAAGTATATAATTTCTCGTCGCTAGGCCATGATCAAGGATACACTCTACGCTTGACTCCAAAATGTAAGATCAGAGAAAAATAACTCAGAAGATTGGTTGCAACTCCAACAAGAAGACCAAAACAACATATACATCCTAGACATGAAGAAGAGAGAATATAGACACACAAAAGGATTCCATGGAAGAAAAGTCCCAAAGACCAAAAAAAATAAGTACGAAGCATTATTGAGTACCATATGTTCAGGGGGAGCAGCCTCAAAGAAGAGAATTACCTTTTTCCATTAAACTCGTGGGGAGCATCCCTACCCTTGACATTGATGTCGCTGGGAGATAAAATTGGGACTGATGATCGGAGAGCATGAGGTTACCATCAATGAAAAAAGGGGGAGATTGTTGTAATATTGGTTGTTGTCATTGATGTATGGGTTTTGGGACCACAAGATTGATGAAGGTATTTGGACATGAAGGACAATGCACATGTAGATACACAACACCCCATGGATGGATAGTATACATCATGTTGTTTATGGTGGTATGTGGCACGTCACGGATCCTCATGGTTGAGGAAATTAATTTTTAAAGATGATAAAGTGAATTGAAGAAGGAAGTACATGTAGGCCCTTAAGATAATTCGTTAAAGAATAATAAAATAAGAAAGTGTCAGGCTGCCCTAATGCGGCATGACATAAATGGTATAAATAAATGTCAATATACATTCATTTGATAATACACAAGTCAAATTTCGCAGGAAATCGGCGCAAGCATATCGGATTTCAAGGGATGATGAAGTCTTTGGTGATGTGTTCTGCTACATATTCTTCAAGGTCATTTTACCATTTTCACTATTATTTTTTCAGAACGATTCAGATGGTGAAATTGCTATGTTATTGAGAAGACATATCAAGGTACTGCTGGTAAAGTCAAATTTTGATTCACTATAATTATGGAGATACACTCGCTGAAGATAGGGTTTTGACCAGTTCTAAGCTAGTCAATAAACAAGGTTCCGTGTAAAAATACCATAACTTCTTCATAAAGAATCCAAATGAAGGGACAAATTGCATTGGAAAAGAGTACTTAACTATAGTTTCTTGTGTGCAAGTTTCAAAAATCTAATATTAAATATTGAGCTGCTGGAAATTCTGAACAAGTTCGGTCTCCTTAATAAATCAGAATTGAACAAGGTATACCATTCTCTATAACTCTTCTTTTGGTGGAAGGAAGGGGCAAGGATGGAGAGTTCAACTCTCTTGATATTAGAGGATTGCATCTTCCTCTTGAGGTTTATCCTCCTTTACATTTGAAGTTGTAGCTACCTTTGAAGTCATTACTTCCCTTGATTAATAACTATTGATTACTTCTCATATATTGTGCATGGTGTATTGTGGTGTATTGCGTAACTATTATAATCGAGTAATCTTGGGAAATGAACTTTTGAGTGCATTACAAGTGGTTTTTGCAAGTTTCGTTCAGCTATTAGAGGACATCCAGGGATACCTTATCCAACCTTCAGGTCAGCAAAAATATGCATAAAAGCTATCTCAAAATCTCCTCCAAGTGCATCGCCACGCTCAATAAACAGCCACGAATGTGTTGTAGAAAGTTTGTTCTAAGACTGTTGAACTAGTATTTTGACCATGAATTCCAGGAGTATTTATGGGTGAAAGAGGATCGCTAATAAACCTGAAGAACATTAAATTCTTTCATTTTTCACATAGGTGTCAAGGACTGGGAGATTCGAAAGAATCTTTAAGCCCTTCGGCCGCGTGATTTCCTGCTTGAGACATGTTTTTGTGACACATATTCCAGCCAACTGGAGATGAATTCTGCTGGAACCGAGAGGTTTTTCTTCATAACGATCTTAAATACAAAAATGTTCTACATTTTACTACTTATTATTATGGTTTGATAATTACAAGTGGTGTTTTGAAGCTTATTTTTCAAAATTTCACCTCCTTAAAAGTAAGAAATCAAATTTAAAACGTGTGATTTTATGTTTGTAGTTGTTTCCATTTTGGGAAAGGGTTTGGAGTTGAACAAGGAGATGTAAAGGAACTATATGGATATATATTAATTGTACAAGAGGGTAGGGGGTTGGATTCATGAGCCAAGAGATGAGAGAATTGGAGGCACTTTGTCTGTGATCATTGTAACCATGAGGGGCTTCGATTACTTGTAAACATTTTGTTATTGAAGGTTCATGATATCTATGTTATCAAATTGTATCTCTCTCGGTTTTCTTTTATTTTTTCTACTTGAATGAATTGCCACCCTCGAGGATCATGGTTTCCCTTTGGATTAATGAATTTCGAGCATCCGGATTTTATGTATTTTGCCTATTAGTCATTGTTTACATTCAAGTACCTTTGAATTCATTTATGCAAAGAGGATCTATGCCTTATGAATGTTCTTCTTTGTGTTATGCTTTTTTATTCCTCTATTCAATAAATCTTTATCTAGCAGATTGATTGCATTTAATGAGTATGGTGTTTGCTTGACTCCATAGCTCAATGGTCCATCATTGATTTACAACACCTTACTATCCTTCCCCTTCCTTTTTTTCTTATTCTTAATCCACAAAACCAATCAAGTATTTTTATTTCTATATGTTACCAAGCTTACTCTCATTTTCAATCTGGGAGGACTCTTGGAGTGATAACATAGTGAAGATGGTAATATTTGATACGGGTGTCGCTCTTGGAAATTAAAGGTTGTTAACCAAAGTGGATGATTTGTTTGATTAGTAGATGGTGTGTACTAAGAATTGAATGAAATTGAGGTAGGTAAGTGATGTGCATTTATCGCATTGATCGCCTTTACTCCTTCCGTTGGACACCACCCTAGTCGTTAGTTCAAACATTGTTGTTGTGGTTATGCTCCTCGACAATAGTGGAGGAACCGCTTCACCAATTGGTGGCGTTTTAAGGCGCTTTGATTACATGTGTTCTTTTTGGCCCCTTCATGAGTCTGCTCTAGTTATGAATTGGATGTTGGCTCAGATGTATTGGTGTGTGCCTTCCTTAAGTATTGATTGTGTGGAAATGGCAGGATTGTGAATGAAAATGTTGGATGATTCTCTTTGGAAATGGTGTTTGAAGTTACAGTATCATTGGTTATCCCAGGGCGCTAGTACCAGCAAGAGTTCTTGTTATAACCGAATGGTTTGCACTAGAGTATCCTTGTTGGTCTTGATGGGCTATCTTCACGCTTTCGTATTGTTGAATCCAACCTGTGGGATTTTAAGGGTTTACCGATTGGAAGCGCTTGGGTCACCAATGCGATTGTACATTTGGGCACTGGTTGTTTTTCAACGCTTGGCAGTTGGTGCAAAGGAGTTATGTGGTTTTTTCTACCTCGCCTTCACCTCTCAAAGATTGTGGTCGCTTTCATTTTAGGATTCACGAGGGTTAAGGTACCTCGCGGTATGTTTAAGATATATCATTACCAGGATGAGTTAGAGCCTCTCCCTTCTGTCATGGCTTCTCTTGTCACAAGTTTTCATCACCTTGTCCATGGGGTAAGTTTTAGTTTTATCAGTGGATGTGCCATTAGTCTCAGAGGTTTTACCATTGAAAGGAGCCGACTCTAGTGTTGGCCAGAAAGAAAACCCTTAAATCCTCTAGTCTGAGGGTTTTATAGAGAAGATTGTCGGGCCTGTCAAGTTTACTATGTGTTATTGTGGATTGAAATGTATTCTCAATTAATTTAAATGCACGCTCGCCCAATTAGTTAAGTGACAACCATGTGGATTTTTCTATGTAGTCATTACCTGTGCAATTGAGATGGGAACCCTACACCGATAGTTGGACAATTTGAAATAACACAACCACCCTCTTATGGTTGATAACCCAACATTTTCTTTTGAGGAAGTTTTGTATCGCTGCCTCATGTCACGCGGAGTATGTGTGGACGCGGTTTGATATTAGGTCTATCGAAGCCTACGACAGCAGAATTAGTTGGTTGACAGCTAATACTACCGTATATTTGCACCACGATTATTGGGATGTTTAATGGCATTAGTGATGTTGCTTCACGATACCGCTACAGTGTGGTGCTCTACAAAATGAAATATCGAGCATTGGTAAGCGTTAATGGTTATTGCAAGCAGAATGACTGTATGAACTACATCCACTGCATGCTTATGATTTTTTTATTGTGTAAACTGAGTTTTGCACAACATAGTTGATTACAGTATGACTAAATCGAAACAATATTGTATTAAATCGATGGCTCGACGCGATGATTGAGTTTTGTCGTGACTATGTGTTTTTTTTGTTAAATGGAAAGATTGCATCGTGGTGTTTTGTTGGTTGTGCACTGTGTATAACATGGATGGCTTGGGTTTCACACTCAAGGATACCTGCAGGGTTTTCAACATGTTTTGTTGAAGCCCGATCATTTGTTGAAACAGGCTTGTTGTTAATACCTCGTTGTGTTGGATGGGTGGCCCATCTTTTAGAGTCACATTAAATTGGGCTTGCACGGTGATGGAGTTACACTTGCATGATTTAATTATCCGGCACATAGCTTGTGTTGGAATGGTGGTTGTTGTCTGTTTAATTGTCAATTCGGGTTTTGGCAATTTGATCTTGATTATTTGGTTACTGCCTAAATATGTTTAATGAATATCATTGCATTTAAAATGACATACCCTATTGCAATGATAATGTGACTTCATTGTTAATTTTGGAAACATGAATTTGAGTATATTTGTTGATTGAAGTAATGTATGGGCAGTGATTGATTTTGATGGTTAACCATAGTGGAATGGTTACTATTTGGAAATTGTTATAATATGCAAAGAAAGGAATAAAATCCTCTTTACATATTGTCTGAAATGCTTATTGTCTTGTGATGGCACTGTATTGGATATTTGATTACAAACAGTGGACTAGTTAAGTACACAGTAATTGATATTTTGTCACAATGATTGTTGGTTAGTGCATCTCTTTTCGCAAAATGTTTTATGGATCACTTAATTAATTTTAGGAACAGTAATCGTTCTTCTTCCCTTCCATTATCTCATTTTCTTCTAATTACAACTCCCACCACCTTCCCCTTTTCATTTTTCACTCCATGTTCTGAGATTGATTACAGTCAAGAGAATTCTGGTGTTAAAGTAGTTGAAAGTGGCAGTGTCTTGTTTGGATCACAGTGGTGTTTTATTGGTTTACTTTACAGTTTATTATTGTTGTCATTGAGAAGTAACCATGTTATTTCCCTCTCATTATACCATGTTTCTCTCAATACAAACCCCTCGCATATCCTGGAACCCTTTTTCACCCCCTGCTTATTGATAAATAGTTTGTGTGGATTGGATTGCATGAGTCTGATATATTTTTCATCCAAAATCCATTTCATATTTTAAAAGAGTTTTCATGTATGGTTAATTAAAAGATCATTTGCTAATAAATCATGCATGCAAGGATGCACCATTCAAATAAAAGGATAAAAATAGAGGCCTATTATGCCTCTGTCAAAGAGAAAGACTAAAAGATGATAGCATCAACAAAGGAAAATATGACTTTTGAGTTTTATTTTATCTATTATTGGTGACAATTGACTTCAGGAATGATTGGGCAGTATGTTTTATTGTGGAATTATGAGTAATGTTTTTTTTTAAATAATTCAAAATATCATGAGTTAAATGAATGAATGTGAATATATGTATGGAAGTCACAAGGAGGTGTGATTTGCTTAACTAATAGTTATGTTATGATTATCATAAGCTAATGGGAGTCACAAGGGGTCCCACCTACTAGTTATTATTTATTTATGACCCTTATTATAATTATGACTTTTCCCCCTAACTAAAGTTAGTTGAGTCTTTTAATTAACTTAACTAATGAGTTGGTTCAACTACTTCAACCAATTCTAATGTGTTTAAAAGAAATGGAAGGGGAGGAACAAGTGGAGGATAGAAGCAGAAGCATGCTAAGGTTTTCTCTTTGAGTTTATGTTGAGATAGTTCAGTTTTCATTCATTCATATATTCATCACAAGCCTAATTCTCTTTTATGATAGTAGGGTCTTATTATAGACAACAATATTCAGGGTTGAATCAAATCATTCAGACACTTGTTTTTCAGAGGTGTTGATCTATCTTTGATAGTCTGTGTAGACTTGTCTGTTTGTGAATTAGTTTTCATGACTAATAAAGGCTATTATGCAAAGTCGAGTGGGCAACAATCTGTGGCAAGCTAATCCAGCTTTTAGAGTTCAGTTTTGGTTTAGAGGTCCTTTTGTATGTTCCATCGGGGATGTCTAAGTTTGACTTTGGTAGATTTATGTATGAGATTTTGTAAAGAAAATGACTCTTTGGTGAATTGGAATGAAATAAAGGATTTCTTTATGTCTCATCTGTCTTGATTATCATCTTGGTGTGTTTTTTTGTTCTTACATTTATTTCAGCAATTGTTATATTTAGAAAATTACATAAAAAGTGAATTTCAAGCAAGCTTTTTGTTGATAAAATACTAGCCTAAGCACTCATAATTAATACTTGTGATTTAGGATTTTATTGTTGTTGGCTATAAACATAGGGCGATATTCCCGTCTACTTTTCTTTAGCCAAATAAAGTCTGAAAATGCTTGAGTAAGATCATTTCATATCTTTTCCTCAACAATGTGCTTGTTTCCATGTATATTCATTGTGCCCACTATGCATTGGTGACGATGCTCATGTTATATCTGACTGTACTTCTCACTTAGAAATGGTTCATAGTGAACATGAATTGTTTGTGTTTGAAATTATAGTACATCAACTGTTCTATCACAATTCAAGCCAACGAAATACAAGTTGACAATATTGCAGTCATGGAGGGACCACACTTGGATATTTACATTTAAAATGAATGATATCCACTATAAACAGAATGCCACACCTTCTATCTTTCCTTTTTCAGATGGCATCGCCATATTTAAAAGATACTTCTACCAATTTGCAATAGTTTTTGTATTTCTTGCAAGGCCAGGTATCAAATATTGGTGCAAGCAATGCAATGCATTATGGTCACCACTTTTGATTGCATTGCAAAATGATTGCACAATGTAAAGTCTCAATGATTTTGCATCAAACTCTGTAGCTATCAAATAGCAAAGTGCTTCGAACAAACTATCACCACAATTAGACACAATAGGAATTTCTCCTCTCAATCCATAAGAATGCATTTTGCCTATATTACATTTCCAATAATGTTCCAGGTTTTTGTGCATGGATGACAAGAAAGTATGAGGTTGTTCAACATTGCATCTGTCTAGTTTCTTGTATAGCAATGGTTCGTAGTGACCGCTAATAATATTTGCATCATGAAACAAAATGCAATTGATATTTTAACCATTTTTATAACCATATTATTCAAAATGTATCTCTCCATAGCCCTCACTCATCATCATTTAGATTTGAGGCTGTAGATCGACGCATTTTCGACAGATATGTGTCAATGTCATGATGCCCATGCAATTCATACAAGAAATCATATCCTAGCTCAAGCTCATAGGATTCCAATGCTTCTTTATCTCCATTGTGAAAACAAACCAAGAAATGATCTATTAATCCATTTCGCAATTCAATCGAAAAGTAGCGGAAATGTAGAAGGATGTGTAATGCATCAAACAAACAATCCCTGGGACTATATGTAAATGCATCAAAAACCATTTCTATGCAGAACATGGTCAATATTACCATCGTCGATATGCCACCCATTGTTTTCATAGTTTTTAACATCTATTGTATCTTCCATGTTCCATTTTATGTCATTCATATGTTGCTTAATATTTTTCTATAGCATTGACCAACAGGAAAAAAACATGGAATGTTAAACATAGAAATGACAATGTCAGATGTCAAAATTAGCAGTTTTTCTATGTATTGGATTCAACTATGTCCATCCATGCAGCTTAACAGATGACAAAAGATAATGGAAGCAACACATCTATCTAGACACATATTTGACATATCATAGGTTCAGAACCAGTCCAACTTTATTACTATCCTCATTCGGTCAATTACATGCATACATTAAGAAAATCATATATCAACAATAAACGGGTCTCGTATATTAAAATGAATTGCACCATGTGCATTCTTATATACCTTCAACATACGACAGACCCAAACAAATGAATAGAAACATTACAATACTATAGACTCTTACAACGATCCACTGGAGCATGCATTGAACAATGAACAACTAGCACTAACTCAATCAATCAACCCATTTCTTTGTCGTGCTTGCTTCGTTTTATATTGTTTGTTGCTATGTGTTTGTGTCTCTTTCAGTTTTTCTCCATTGAGTAACAGTCTCTCATTCTTCTGTCACATTGATGCATTCCACACAATTTTTTTGGAATCGAGGCAATATTGACTACCTTGTCATCTCATCTTTTGTCGCTCCCATGTTCCCATGCGCAATTGTTGTGAATCTTCGCACATCAGCTTAGCCGTGGGAAAAAATGGAATGAGCATGCACAAGTTTGTTTGTTCAAGTGCGGGATATCAACCCAAAACTTTGTGTATCAACAAGCCTCCATGACCATTAGTGAACTTGTCCTGGAGCCACCAGCTTCATGGGATATTAGATACCAAGATAGAGTAAGATAAAATCATCATTAGTAACATACCATAGTATCAAACCAAGCTATGGTGGTAGTTGGGTTTGAGTAAGAGAAAATCATTTTTCCATGTTGTAGTTGCAACATGACAAAGGTCCAAGAATCAGTCAAACAAGCCCCAAGGTGATGGATTTGGAATTCATTTTGCGAGAGTCTTGAATCTTTTCCTTCGATGGTGTTTGTGGTCATGAATTAGGTATCTATTGAAAGCACACCATCTAAACATCAACCCTCTAGATGAACTCAAGCTCCATCAAGAGAGAGCACCATCCTCTGTTTGTTTTTTTTCTCTGATAAGACAACACAAAAGACAAGGACCTCCTAGTATGGTGGAGCAGATAGTCCACGGGCTTGGGATATCCACTTCAACAAAGGTGATTATCCATCGCGACAGGAAAACCAGCTTCGAGCTTAGAGAGTTGGTCCATTGTAGCACCTTTGAAGAAAAATTAAGGAAACTATGGCGTCTACAATTTCACATTGCTAGAAAATAAGACAGTAGGGCCTCTACCTAACAGTTGATGGAGAAGTGTCAACCTTCATGAAAACTGGCCTATGGGTTCTTGAACTATCTGGCCAAACTGGAAATCACACTTCTTGGAATGTGACTGAATTTGGGCCATGAAAAGGGACTTGAATCAATGAGAAGTGCAAAGATAATAGTGAGCACGCAGAATTCGAGGACATCGTCGATGGGTAGGGGCTACACAGAATGGAACGTGCAGTATTTATCCAATGCCTACATATGTGCAAGATGATATATATAGAGTGTAAAAGCGAGTAGAGGTCCCAACCATAGGAAGATAAAGAACCGGCCAACAAATTGATTGCATAATAACAATGGAGTCCCAGTGAAGCCCCACAGGTGAGTACATAACGGTTCAGGTACGTGGTACTGGTGATGTGCCTTTTGGAAAGTGGTGTCATCGTCAGGTATGTGCCAAGGGCATAGTTGGTCTGTCTGAATCATTTTTTGACACTTCAGTGTAATGTAGCGACAGTTAATGCAGCCTAATTCCATGTGAATCCCCTGCCAAAGCCACTACTTTGTACATAGGGCATAACTTCGAGGTAAACTGGAAATCTTAGAAATATCTAAAATTGCCATTCTATCCAATCCACCTATGTGACTAGATTGTACGTTGTACAGAGGAAAATTATGTTGAGTATCTACTCTTCGACCTGCTACACATCCTACACTAATCTCTACATTGCAGATAAGAAGAAAATTTACTTCACACTACTTGTAGATGTGTGGTGTTTGCTTCTAAATGCAAGCAAATCAATTCACTATAAACCAACAACCTATTTTGAAAATTAAGTGACTTGTCACAATCATGGATGTGCAACTATTGAAAATGCAGAGGTGTGGAAGTGCAACAATGTGAAATGGTACCTTGTCCAAGTTCTCTACACAATGCTTAAAAACATAACATCTTATATTAGATACCTTTCAAGAACCAATAGTGACAATAAAAAAACATCAAATAGTCCACAGATAAGTAGTACATTTGATTCGCACTACTTGTAGATGTGTTTGGTCCCAAATATGAGCAAAATAATTTATTGTAGATCAATGACCTATTTTTCAAATTATCTGGCTTATCACAATTACTCATATGAAACTAAAGTAAATGTGGAGTTGTGGAAGTGTAGCAATGTAGGAGGTTGACCTATGCAGGTTCCTTGCACAACGTTTAAAAATACAACGCGTTAAGTACACTAAGTATAGGTGTGTGGGGTGCACAAGGATTCAAAATAAACTGAGCGAATTATTTCCCTATTATCATCCCTTGTGCTAGAGCTGAGCAGATATGCAGTTCACATAGGAATACTTGGTCTACATGGGACCACGTATTTTAAATCCTTGTGTATCTTCGAAATAGACTGAGTGAATGCCTTCTCTTTCCTTTTAAATCATAACAAATGAATTTACTATAAATTGGTGATCTATCTTGCAAATTACTTTGCTCGTCACAATCACTCATGCAAAACCATTTGAAATGCGGAAGAATAGCTATATGAACTGCATAATTGTTGAAGCATCGAAGCACAACAATGCCAGACAACAATAATATGGAATCTACGTGCAAGCATTGGAATAATGGATTCATTGTAAGAGTATTTAAAATAGTCTGAGTGATTTCTTTGCAAAGAAGACACCCGGTAACAACATTGCCATATCGCACCAGCAAAATCACCCGCACAAATTGTAGAAAACAATAGGAATAAACACATCGCGACATATAGTAATAAAGGCATTACAACAAAGTACATAACTATTGCAAATGTTGACGCGTGGAAGCATAAAAGCTTGTGAACATGTCTTTCTTCCGCAAAACATTCGAAAATACAAAAAATATTTATTATGCCCGCCACACACATGTGGCCAATGCAAACGCACACATCCAATATCTATGGGAACTCATGAAACATGTCAGCAACAATGTCATCTGCAGAACCACCGAGATGTGGAATTGCAAGTGCCAACGTGCAAAACAATCATAATGCAACCATGCCAAAGAATCACTAACAGACCAAATGTCCATTGTACGAGGAAAAACAAAAAACTACACAAAGCACCAAAGACATAGCTATGCGAGATGTTGACAAATCGTCTAAGAAAAGGTTTCCAGACATAAGTACCAACACATTGCACATTGCAATACTAAACATCTATAAAATCTTTGTTCTATGCACTCTATGTCTCCCTCCCATTTCCCTTAGTCTTCCATTGAATTGTTAAATCACAAGTTATATTGTAATCAGTTCCAAGTCAAATTCATTTGACTTTAATTAGTTTACCAAAAACATTTTACAATTTTGTAAAGTTATCAAAGTTGTGTTAAATTTAAATATTAAATTTAATATTTTGAAAACTAAAAACTAATTTTTAATTTTTAAAATATAATTTCTTATGTTCCTGATTGATTCATGTACATGAAATGACTAATCATATCTAGTTTTGCAACAAATTTTCATATATACAAATTATTTAACAAAAAAAAATCATAAAAATATGTCATCGCCAAGTATCTTGGTACTTAATTACCATTGACAAATCCTGACAACTATTGCGTCCATCTATCTTGGGGCTTAATTAACATTGACAACCACCATATACAATTGTCTACTGACCTCATCACACGATGCTCCTATTTAAAATTGTTCCTATTGCCCCAAGTTCTCTTGTTAATTACGAATCAACATTATCACATTCCACAATGAATACCAGGCAACATCAAAATAGTATATAGAAAAAAAATTGATATACGACCTTGATAGCTTCCTGATCCTATGCAATGCTCTGCATGGTGGCATCCCTATCCTTTGTGTCTTTGTACATTGTAAAATCCATTGTATTGCACACGGTATTGGTAGCAACTTCTTTCCCTTGCTGCAATTTTCAACAATAACATCTCTACATTGCAGATAAGAAGCACATTTGCTTGGCACTACTTCTAGATGCATGACATTTGCTTGTAAATGTGAGCAAATCAATTTACTATAAAGTAGTCACTTATTTTGCAAATTACGTGACTTGTCACAATCATGGATGTGCGACTATTGAAAATGAGCAGGCCCGAAAGTGTATCAATACGAGATAGTTCCATGCACGGGTTCT
>SNQJ01S0038839.1:71323-82119 GCA_010110895.2 Picea sitchensis | reverse complement strand
GTTTTTGCAAGTTTCAAGGTTCAGTTGGTTAGAGGACATCCAGGGATACCTTATCCAACCTTCAGATCAACAAAAATATGTATAAAATCTATCTCAAAAGCTCCTCCAAGTGCACGCTACGCTTCTGTCAAAATGCGCTACAGAATGTGTTGTAGAAACTCTGTTCTAAGACTGTTGAACTAGTATTTTTGACCAGTTGAATTCCAGGAGTATTTATGGGTGAAAGAGGATCAAGCACAAACCCAAGAACATTAACCTCTTTCATTTTTCACATAGGTGTCACGGATTGGGAGATTCAAAATAATCTTTGAGCCCTATTTTTCAGTTTTCGTGATTTCCTGTTTGAGACATGTTTTTGTGACACCTATTTCAGCCAGCTGGAGATGAATTTAAGGAAACTGAGAGAGGTTTTTCTTCATAACGATCTTATATACAAAAAATGTTCTCATATTTTACACAGATATTATGGTTTGATAATTACAAGTGGTGTTTTGAAGCTTATTTTTCAGAATTTCGCTTCCTGAAAAGCAGGAAATCAGTTAAAACGTGTCATTTTTTGTTTGTAGTTGTTTCTATTTTGGGAAAGGGGTTGGAGTTTGAATGGGTGAGTTGTAAAGGACCTATATGGATATATATTAATTGTACAAGAGGGTAGGGGGGTTGGATTCATGAGCCAAGAGAGATGAGAAAGTTGTAGGAGGCACTTTGCCTGTGATCATTGTAACCATGAGGGGCTTTTGTTTTTGTAAACATTTTTGTTATTGAAGGTTCATGATATCTATGTTATCAGATTGTATCTCTTGTTTTCTTTTCTAATTTTTTTTCTTACTTGAATGAATTGTCCACCTCGAGGATCATGGTTTCCTTTGATTAATGAATTTTTGAGCATCTGGGATTTGATGTATTTTGCCTATTAGTCATTGTTTACATTCAAGTACCTTGAATTCATTTATGCAAAGAGGATCTATGCCTTATGAATGTTCTTCTTTGTGTTATGCTTTTCTTCCTCTATTCAATAAATCTTTATCTAATATGTAGATTGATTGCATTTAATGAGCAGGGTGTTTGCTTGACTCCATAGCTCAATGGTCCATCATTGATTTACAACACCTTACTATCCTTCCCCTTCCTTGTTTTCTTTTTCTTAATCCACAAAACCAATCAAGTATTTTTATTTCTATGTTACCAAGCTTACTCTCATTTTCAGTCTGGGAGTGACTCTTGGAGTGATAACATAGTGAAGATGGTAATATTTGATACGGGTGTCGCTCTTGGAAATTAAAGGTTGTTGGTTCAAAGTGGATGATTTGTTTGATTAGTAGCTGGCGCGTACTAAGAATTGAATGAACTTGAAGTAGGTAAGTGATGTGCATTTACTGCACATCGCCTTTACTCTTTCCGTTGGACACCACCCTAGTCAGGTTATTGTTCAAACATTGTTGTTGTGGTTATGCTCTGATTTCTCAGCAGGGAGGAACCGCTCAGCCAATTCGTGTTTAAGGCGTTTGATTACATGTGTGTTCTTTTTTTTGGCCCTTCATGAGTCTGCTCTAGTTATGAATTGGATGTTGGCTCAGATGTATTGGTGTGTGCCTTCCTTAAGTTTTTTGATTGTGTGAAATGGTGATTGTGAATGAAATGTTGATGATTCTCTTTGAAATGGTGTTGAAGTCATAGCATTATTGGTTATCCTAGGCGTTAGCAGTCATAAGAGTTCTTTGTTATACCGAATGGTTTAATTAGAGTATCCTTGTTGGTCTTGATGGGCTATCTTCACGCTTTCGTATTGTTGAATCCAGTCCGTGGGATTTTATGGGGTTTAATGATTGAAGCGTTTGGGTCACCACGCATTGTACATTTGGGCATTGGGTTGTTTTTCACCGCCAAGGGTTATGCAGTGAGTTATGTGGTTTTTTCTCGGCCCTGTCTTCACCTCAGCATTGTGGTCGTTTGTCTTAGGATTCACGAGGGTTATACCCCGTGTGTTTAAGATATCATTACCAGGATGAGTTAGAGCCTCTCCCTTCTGTCATGGCTTCTCTTGTCACAGGTTTTCATCACCTTGTCCATGGGGTAAGTTTTAGTTTTATCAGTGGATGTGCCATTAGTCTCAGAGGTTTTACCATTGAAAGGAGCCGACTCTAGTTTTGGCTCGGAAGAAAACCCTTAACTCCTCCAGTCTGAGGGTTTTATAGAGAAGACTGTCAGGCTTGTCAGATTTACTACAGGTTATTGTGGATTGAAATGTATTCTCGATTAATTTAAATGCGGGCTCGCCCAATTGGTTACGTGACAACCATGTAGATTTTGGTATCTAGTCATTGCATGTGCTATTGGGATGGGAACCCTGCACCGATAGTTGGGCAGTTTGAAATAACACAATCGCCCTCTTATGGTTGATAACCTAGTATTTTATTTTGAGGAATTTGTATCCTTTCCTCATGTCAATGTGTGAGTATGTGTGATTTCCACGGTTTGATAGGTCTATCGAGTTTTACGACAGTGGTGAATTAGTTGGTTGATACACAATCACTGGTATATTTTCACTAATGATTATTGGGATGTTTAGCTGGCATTGGTGATGTTGCTCACGCATACCGCGTTGTGTGTGTGGTGTTCTACAAAATGAAATAATGGTTATTGCAAGCAGAATGACTGTATGAACTACATCCACTGCATGCTTATGATTTTTTTATTGTGTAAACTGAGTTTTGCACAACATAGTTGATTACAGTATGACTAAATCGAAACAATATTGTATTAAATCGATGGCTTGACACGATGATTGAGTTTTGTCATGACTGTGTGTTTTTTTTGTTAAATGGAAATATTGCATCGTGGTGTTTTGTTGGTTGTGCACTGTGTATAACATGGATGGCTTGGGTTTCACACTCAAGGATACCTGCAGGGTTTTAAGCATGTTTTGTTGAAGCCCGATCATTTGTTGAAACAGGCTTGTTGTTAATACCTCGTTGTGTTCGATGGGTGTCCCATCTTTTAGAGTCACATTAAATTGGGCTTGCACAGTGATGGAGTTACACTTGCATGATTTAATTATCCGGTGCATAGCTTGTGTTGGAATGGTGGTTGTTGTCTGTTTAATTGTCAATTCAGGTTTTGGCAATTTGATCTTGATTATTTGGTTACTACCTAAATATGTTTAACGAATATCATTGCATTTAAAATGACATACCCAATTGCAGTGATAATGTGACTTCATTGTTAATTTTGGAAACATGAATTTGAGTATATTTGTTGATTGAAGTAGTGTATGGGCAGTGATTGATTTTGATGGTTAAACATAGTGGAATGGTTACTATTTGGAAATTGTTATAATATGCAAAGAAAGGAATAAAATCCTCTTTACATATTGTGTGAAATGCTTACTGTCTTGTGATGGAACTGTATTGGATATTTGATTACAAACAATGGACTAGTTAAGTACACAGTAATTGATATTTTGTCACAATGATTGTTGGTTAGTGCATCTCTTTTCGCAAAATGTTTTATGGATCACTTAATTAATTTCATGAACAGTAATCGTTCTTCTTCCCTTCCATTATCTCATTTTCTGCTAATTACAACTCCCACCACCTTCTCGTTTTCATTTTTCACTCCATGTTCTGAGATTGATTACAGTCAAGAGAATTTCGGTGTTAAAGTAGTTGAAAGTGGTAGTGTCTTGTTTGGATCACAGTGGTGTTTTATTGGTTTACTTTACAGTTTATTATTGTTGTCATTGAGAAGTAACCATGTTCTTTCCCTCTCATTATATCATGTTTCTCTCAATACAAACCCCTCTCATATCCTGGAACCCTTTTTCACCCCCTGCTTATTGATAAACAGTTTGTATGGATTGGATTGCATGAGTCTGATATATTTTTCAGCCAAAATCCATTTCATATTTTAAAAGAGTTGTCATGTATGGTTAATTAAAAGATCATTTGCTAATAAATCATGGATGCAAGGATGCACCATTCAAATAAAAGGATAAAAATAGAGGCCTATTATGCCTCTGTCAAAGAGAAAGACTAAAAGATGATAGCATCAGCAAAGGAAAATATGACTTTTGAGTTTTATTTTATCTATTATTGGTGACAATTGACTTTAGGAATGATTGGGTTGTATGTTTTATTGTGGAATTATGAGTAATGTTTTTTTTTTTTAAATAATTCAAAATATCATGAGTTAAATGAACGAATGTGAATATATGGATGGAAGTCACAAGGAGGTGTGATTTGCTTAACTAATAGTTATGTTATGGTCATAATCTAATGGGAGTCACAAGGGGTCCCACCTACTAGTTATTATTTATTTATGAGCCTTATTATAATTATGACTTTTCCCCCTAACTAAAGTTAGTTGAGTCTTTTAATTAACTTAACTAATGATTTGGTTCAACTACTTCAACCAATTCTAATGTGTTTAAAAGAAATGGAAGGGGAGGAACAAGTGGAGGATAGAAGCAGAAGCATGTTAAGGTTTTCTCTTTGAGTTTATGTTGAGATAGTTCAGTTTTCATTCATTCATATATTCATCACAAGCCTAATTCTCTTTTATGATAGTAGGGTCTTATTATAGACAACAATATTCAGGGTTGAATCAAATCATTTGGACACTTGTTTTTCAGAGGTGTTGATCTATCTTTGATAGTCTGTGTAGACTTGTCTGTTTGTGAATTAGTTTTCATGACTAATAAAGGCTATTATGCAGAGTCGAGTGGGTAGAAATCTGTGGCAAGCTAATCCAGCTTTTAGAGTTCAGTTTTGGTTTAGAGGTCCTTTTGTATGTTCCATCGGGGATGTCTAAGTTTGACTTTGGTAGATTTATGTATGAGATTTTGTAAAGAAAACGACTCTTTGGTGAATTGGAATGAAATAAAGGATTGCTTTATGTCTCATCTATCTTGATTATCATCTTGGTGTGTTTACTTTTGTTCTTACATTTATTTCAGCAATTGTTATATTCATAAAATTACATAAAAAGTGAATTTCGAGCAAGCTTTTTGTTGATAAAATACTAGCCTAAGCACTCATAATTAATACTTTTGATTTAGGATTTTATTGTTGTTGGCTATAAACATAGGGCGATGTTCCCGTCTACTTTTCTTTAGCCAAATAAAGTCTGAAAATGCTTGAGTAAGATCATTTCATATCTTTTCCTCAACAGTGTGCTTGTTTCCATGTATATTCACTGCGCCCACTATGCATTCGTGACGATGCTCATGTTATATTTGACTGTACTTCTCACTTAGAAATGGTTCATAGTGAACATGAATTGTTTGTGTTTGAAATTACAGTACATCAACTGTTCTATCACAATTCAAGCCAGCGAAATACAAGTTGACAATATTGCAATCATGGAGGGACCACACTTGGATATTTACATTTAAAATGAATGATATCCACTGTAAACAGAATGCCACACCTTCTAGCTTTCCTTTTTCAAATGGCATCGCCATATTTACAAGATACTTCTACCAATTTGCAATAGTTTTTGTATTTCTTGCAAGGTCGGGTATCTGATATTGGTGCAAGCAATGCAATGCATTATGGTAACCACTTTTGATTGCATTGCAAAATGATTGCACAATGTAAATTCTCAATGATTTTGCATCAAACTCTGTAGCTATCAAATAGTAAAGTGCTTCGAACAAACTATCACCGCAATTAGACACAATAGGAATTGCTCCTCTCAATCCATAAGAATGCATTTTGTCTATATTACATTTCCAATAATGTTCTAGGTTTTTGCGCATGGATGACAAGAAAGTATGAGGTTGTTCAACATTGCATCTATCTAGTTTCTTGTATAGCAATGGTTCGTAGTGACCGCTAATAATATTTGCATCATGAAACAAAATGCAATTGATATTTTAACCATTTTTATAACCATATTATTCAAAATATATCTCTCCATAGCCCTCACTCATCATCATTTAGATTTGAGGCTGTAGATCGACGCATTTTCGACAGATATGTGTCAATGTCATGAATCCCATGCAATTCATACAAGAAATCATATCCTAGCTCAAGCTCATATGATTCCAATGCTTCTTTATCTCCATTGTGAAAACAAACCAATAAATGATCTATTAATCCATTTCACAATTCAATCGAAAGGTAGAGGAAATGTAGAAGGATGTGTAATGCATCAAACAAACTATCCCTGGGACTATATGTAAATGCATCAAATCTAAACAAACCATTTCTATGCAGAACATGGTCAATATTACCATCGTCGATATGCCACCCATTGTTTTCATAGTTTTTAACATCTATTGTATCTTCCATGTTCCATTTTATGTCATTCATATGTTTCTTAATATTTTTCTATAGCATTGACCAACAAGAAAAAAACATGGATTGCTAAACATAGAAATGACGATGTCAGATGTCAGATGTCAAAATTAGCAGTTTTTCTATGTATTGGATTCAACTATGTCCCTCCATGCAGCTTAACAAATGACAAAAGATAATGGAAGCAACACATCTATCTAGACACATATTTGACATATCATAGGTTCAGAACCAGTCCAACTTTATTACTATCCTCATTCGGTCAATTACATGCATACATTAAGAAAATCATATATCAACAATAAACGGGTCTCGTATATTAAAATGAATTGCACCATGTGCATTCTTATATACCTTCAACATACGACAGACCCAAACAAATGAATAGAAACATTACAATACTATAGACTCTTACAACGATCCACTGGAGCATGCATTGAACAATGAACAACTAGCACTAACTCAATCAATCAACCCATTTCTTTGTCGTGCTTGCTTCGTTTTATATTGTTTGTTGCTATGTGTTTGTGTCTCTTTCAGTTTTTCTCCATTGAGTAACAGTCTCTCATTCTTCTGTCACATTGATGCATTCCACACAATTTTTTTGGAATCGAGGCAATATTGACTACCTTGTCATCTCATCTTTTGTCGCTCCCATGTTCCCATGCGCAATTGTTGTGAATCTTCGCACATCAGCTTAGCCGTGGGAAAAAATGGAATGAGCATGCACAAGTTTGTTTGTTCAAGTGCGGGATATCAACCCAAAACTTTGTGTATCAACAAGCCTCCATGACCATTAGTGAACTTGTCCTGGAGCCACCAGCTTCATGGGATATTAGATACCAAGATAGAGTAAGATAAAATCATCATTAGTAACATACCATAGTATCAAACCAAGCTATGGTGGTAGTTGGGTTTGAGTAAGAGAAAATCATTTTTCCATGTTGTAGTTGCAACATGACAAAGGTCCAAGAATCAGTCAAACAAGCCCCAAGGTGATGGATTTGGAATTCATTTTGCGAGAGTCTTGAATCTTTTCCTTCGATGGTGTTTGTGGTCATGAATTAGGTATCTATTGAAAGCACACCATCTAAACATCAACCCTCTAGATGAACTCAAGCTCCATCAAGAGAGAGCACCATCCTCTGTTTGTTTTTTTTCTCTGATAAGACAACACAAAAGACAAGGACCTCCTAGTATGGTGGAGCAGATAGTCCACGGGCTTGGGATATCCACTTCAACAAAGGTGATTATCCATCGCGACAGGAAAACCAGCTTCGAGCTTAGAGAGTTGGTCCATTGTAGCACCTTTGAAGAAAAATTAAGGAAACTATGGCGTCTACAATTTCACATTGCTAGAAAATAAGACAGTAGGGCCTCTACCTAACAGTTGATGGAGAAGTGTCAACCTTCATGAAAACTGGCCTATGGGTTCTTGAACTATCTGGCCAAACTGGAAATCACACTTCTTGGAATGTGACTGAATTTGGGCCATGAAAAGGGACTTGAATCAATGAGAAGTGCAAAGATAATAGTGAGCACGCAGAATTCGAGGACATCGTCGATGGGTAGGGGCTACACAGAATGGAACGTGCAGTATTTATCCAATGCCTACATATGTGCAAGATGATATATATAGAGTGTAAAAGCGAGTAGAGGTCCCAACCATAGGAAGATAAAGAACCGGCCAACAAATTGATTGCATAATAACAATGGAGTCCCAGTGAAGCCCCACAGGTGAGTACATAACGGTTCAGGTACGTGGTACTGGTGATGTGCCTTTTGGAAAGTGGTGTCATCGTCAGGTATGTGCCAAGGGCATAGTTGGTCTGTCTGAATCATTTTTTGACACTTCAGTGTAATGTAGCGACAGTTAATGCAGCCTAATTCCATGTGAATCCCCTGCCAAAGCCACTACTTTGTACATAGGGCATAACTTCGAGGTAAACTGGAAATCTTAGAAATATCTAAAATTGCCATTCTATCCAATCCACCTATGTGACTAGATTGTACGTTGTACAGAGGAAAATTATGTTGAGTATCTACTCTTCGACCTGCTACACATCCTACACTAATCTCTACATTGCAGATAAGAAGAAAATTTACTTCACACTACTTGTAGATGTGTGGTGTTTGCTTCTAAATGCAAGCAAATCAATTCACTATAAACCAACAACCTATTTTGAAAATTAAGTGACTTGTCACAATCATGGATGTGCAACTATTGAAAATGCAGAGGTGTGGAAGTGCAACAATGTGAAATGGTACCTTGTCCAAGTTCTCTACACAATGCTTAAAAACATAACATCTTATATTAGATACCTTTCAAGAACCAATAGTGACAATAAAAAAACATCAAATAGTCCACAGATAAGTAGTACATTTGATTCGCACTACTTGTAGATGTGTTTGGTCCCAAATATGAGCAAAATAATTTATTGTAGATCAATGACCTATTTTTCAAATTATCTGGCTTATCACAATTACTCATATGAAACTAAAGTAAATGTGGAGTTGTGGAAGTGTAGCAATGTAGGAGGTTGACCTATGCAGGTTCCTTGCACAACGTTTAAAAATACAACGCGTTAAGTACACTAAGTATAGGTGTGTGGGGTGCACAAGGATTCAAAATAAACTGAGCGAATTATTTCCCTATTATCATCCCTTGTGCTAGAGCTGAGCAGATATGCAGTTCACATAGGAATACTTGGTCTACATGGGACCACGTATTTTAAATCCTTGTGTATCTTCGAAATAGACTGAGTGAATGCCTTCTCTTTCCTTTTAAATCATAACAAATGAATTTACTATAAATTGGTGATCTATCTTGCAAATTACTTTGCTCGTCACAATCACTCATGCAAAACCATTTGAAATGCGGAAGAATAGCTATATGAACTGCATAATTGTTGAAGCATCGAAGCACAACAATGCCAGACAACAATAATATGGAATCTACGTGCAAGCATTGGAATAATGGATTCATTGTAAGAGTATTTAAAATAGTCTGAGTGATTTCTTTGCAAAGAAGACACCCGGTAACAACATTGCCATATCGCACCAGCAAAATCACCCGCACAAATTGTAGAAAACAATAGGAATAAACACATCGCGACATATAGTAATAAAGGCATTACAACAAAGTACATAACTATTGCAAATGTTGACGCGTGGAAGCATAAAAGCTTGTGAACATGTCTTTCTTCCGCAAAACATTCGAAAATACAAAAAATATTTATTATGCCCGCCACACACATGTGGCCAATGCAAACGCACACATCCAATATCTATGGGAACTCATGAAACATGTCAGCAACAATGTCATCTGCAGAACCACCGAGATGTGGAATTGCAAGTGCCAACGTGCAAAACAATCATAATGCAACCATGCCAAAGAATCACTAACAGACCAAATGTCCATTGTACGAGGAAAAACAAAAAACTACACAAAGCACCAAAGACATAGCTATGCGAGATGTTGACAAATCGTCTAAGAAAAGGTTTCCAGACATAAGTACCAACACATTGCACATTGCAATACTAAACATCTATAAAATCTTTGTTCTATGCACTCTATGTCTCCCTCCCATTTCCCTTAGTCTTCCATTGAATTGTTAAATCACAAGTTATATTGTAATCAGTTCCAAGTCAAATTCATTTGACTTTAATTAGTTTACCAAAAACATTTTACAATTTTGTAAAGTTATCAAAGTTGTGTTAAATTTAAATATTAAATTTAATATTTTGAAAACTAAAAACTAATTTTTAATTTTTAAAATATAATTTCTTATGTTCCTGATTGATTCATGTACATGAAATGACTAATCATATCTAGTTTTGCAACAAATTTTCATATATACAAATTATTTAACAAAAAAAAATCATAAAAATATGTCATCGCCAAGTATCTTGGTACTTAATTACCATTGACAAATCCTGACAACTATTGCGTCCATCTATCTTGGGGCTTAATTAACATTGACAACCACCATATACAATTGTCTACTGACCTCATCACACGATGCTCCTATTTAAAATTGTTCCTATTGCCCCAAGTTCTCTTGTTAATTACGAATCAACATTATCACATTCCACAATGAATACCAGGCAACATCAAAATAGTATATAGAAAAAAAATTGATATACGACCTTGATAGCTTCCTGATCCTATGCAATGCTCTGCATGGTGGCATCCCTATCCTTTGTGTCTTTGTACATTGTAAAATCCATTGTATTGCACACGGTATTGGTAGCAACTTCTTTCCCTTGCTGCAATTTTCAACAATAACATCTCTACATTGCAGATAAGAAGCACATTTGCTTGGCACTACTTCTAGATGCATGACATTTGCTTGTAAATGTGAGCAAATCAATTTACTATAAAGTAGTCACTTATTTTGCAAATTACGTGACTTGTCACAATCATGGATGTGCGACTATTGAAAATGAGCAGGCCCGAAAGTGTATCAATACGAGATAGTTCCATGCACGGGTTCT
>SNQJ01S0038839.1:27324-40512 GCA_010110895.2 Picea sitchensis | reverse complement strand
CGACGAGTATCTTGGTGAAATTATTTTTTATGGCCAATTACAGTCCTCTTATAAGACACCAGAGTTCTGCTGCATTGTTCCTAGAATGACCAAGGGGGCCTGCTCCTATGGATAGGATGTGCCCAAGATGGTTTCAGAAGACCACTCCATAGCCTGCAGCTCCGGGATTTCCCTTAGAGGCTCCGTCAAAATTGAGCTTGACGAAATCTTCTGGGGGAGGAGACCAAAGGGAGGGGTTTCTCGGAGGGGTGGTGGGAGAGGGGGAGGGGAGAGCCTGAAGAGAGGGGAGAGGTGTCCAGTGTTGGAGGATGGGGAGCTCAGAGGGGGGGCAAGTTAAATTTGCATGGGACCATTTCTGTAGGTGGAGAGTTTCCAAGATGTTGCGTTGGCACTGACGCCAGCATTGTTGCCACGGGAGAGAGATGTTTCTGAATAGTCTTTTGTTCCTTTCTTTCCAGGTTTTCCAAAGGATAAAGCCTGGTAGAAGTTGCCAGATATGATTGAGGAGGGGAGAGTGGAAATCCAGATCCCTCCAGTTCGTAATGGTTTTGAGGACGCTATCTTTGAGGCGGTCCGAGGTGCGCATGATGAGCGCTACTTGATCCCAGATTTGAGTTGTGTAAGGGCAAGTGTTGAGGAGATGGTTCATGGTTTCTTCTGCCTCTCCGCAAAGTATACATAAGGAGGGTCCTACGAAGCCTCTTTTCAAGAGGTTTTCCCATGTTAGAATGCTAGAATGGGAGACCATCCATAGGAATAGAGTGATTTTCGGCCAATGCTTAAGATTCCAAATTTTTTGCCAAACTTTCGAAGCTGGGAGGGGGTCTGATTGAGTTTTAATTTGATAGTCTTCCCGCGTACTGAAGGAGCCCTGTGGCCAGTATCCCCATCGAAGAATATCTTCTCCATCAATTATGGGAATTTTTCGTTTATCCAACTCTTCTTGCAAAGGTGCCAGATCGACATGCAGCTCCAGGTCCATGCGTTCCCTCTCCAAATGCCAGCAACGCCAGGTGTCTTCCGTGGGATTCTTTTGCCAGTAGTCCGCTACCTTTGTCAAGCCTGCCCGTTTAGCTTGGGCGCAGATGTCGCGAGCCCAGTCCTCAGCGCTCAGAGCTGGCCACTGTTGCCAGGAATCCTGCCAGAATAGAGTCGTTTCCCCATTGCCTATTTCCCAGAAGGCATGCTGAGTAACCATCTGTCTATTTTGCTTTGTCGTTGTCCAAATCAGGGAGCCCGGGTTATCCCCATCCCATCAGATTAGGTTCTTCTCTGCCATATTTGGAGCGTATTTCTTCCTCCATAGTCTAGCCCAAAGATCTTTGGGATTTTTCAGGCAGCGCCACCAAATTTTGGCACTAAGAACCTTGTTCATTATAAATGGATCTCTTAATCTCAATCCTCCTTGTTCTTTGGGCCGACAAAGTTTGTCCCAGCTAACTAGTGCTATCTTCTTCTCTTTGTTAAGGCCTTGCCAAATGAAGTTCCTTTGTAGGCTTTTAATGGTTGTGAGGACGAACTTTGGGGCTGCCAGTGCGGAAAAAAGTATAGATCGGGAGGGCTTGAAGAACGGCTTTGAGAAGAATGAGACGACTGGGGAGATTTAAGGCTCTAAAGGTCCAGGAGGAGAGCCTTTTGGAGAAGGAAGACAAAAGGTGTTCCCAGGAGGAATTCCGAAGAGCATTGTCAATCAAGGGAATGCCAAGGTATTTGGATGGAAGGGAGCTTCTGTTGAAACCAAGGATATCCGAGATGTGGCACTGGACCTGAGGGGGCGTATTGAAAAAGAATATTTGGGATTTATCCTTGTTGCAGTCCAGTCCTGAGGCATCCGATAAGGTTTGGAGAATCGCCTGGAGAGAGTTGGCTTCTCGGACAGTGGGGCTGCCCATTAAGAGAGTGTCGTCCACAAATTGGCTATGCGAGATAGGGGGTGAGATGTCGTGCAGGGGTAAACCCGTCAGAAGGTTGTTTTCCAGAGCTGCATGAATGGAGCGACTGAGTCCTTCGACCATGATTATGAAGAGGAAAGGGGACAGGGGGTCGCTCTGTCTAATCCCTCTTGAAGGGGAGAAGGGTCTCGAGGGGACACCATTGATGAGAAGAGAGAAGAAAGCCAAGGAGGTTAAATTTAAAATCCAAGTTACCCAGTTTTGATCAAATCCAAACGCTAGAAGCATGGCTCGCATATACTCCCAGCTTATCTTATCAAAATCTTTAGAGAGATCTAATTTGAGAAGCATACCTGGGGTTTTGGTCCTCTGCAAGGAGTGAATTACTTCATGAGCTAAGATGACGCTATCCAGGATTTGTTTGCCCTCGACATAGCCAGATTGCTCTGGGGATATGATTGTTGGTAAGATCGGCTTGAGTCTCCGGGCTATTACCTTTGTAAGGAGTTTATAGATGACATTACAGAGAGCTATAGGCCTATACTACTTGGGCTGATGTGCTTTCCCTTCTTTGGGGACTAAGGTGAGAAAAGTGGCATTGAGACCCTGGAGGACCTTTCCAGTGGCTCTAGAGTCTTCCAAGATTTCCCACACCTATGTCCTGATCATCGGCCAACAATAGTGAAAAAATTCGTTGGTGAAGCCGTCAGGACCAGGAGCCTTGCACTTAGGGGTGTCCTGAAGCGCCTGATCTACTTCCTCGATTGTGAAGGGTCGGAGAAGGGCTACATTTTTCTCCTGGGTAACGAGGGAGGGCACATGCCTCGTGATTTTATTGATTGTCTCATGTCTATCCGGGATGGGCTCTGTAAGGAGGTCTTGAAAGTACTCGATTAAGGTTTTTTCCATGTCAGCATGGGAGTGAATGGTTTCCCCTTCATCCAAGATGAGATGCATGATCTTATTGGAGTGCCTTCTCTGTATAGCAGTTCGATGAAAGAATTTGGTGTTGCGTTCCCCTTCCTTGAGCCATAGGATGCGCGACTTCTGTTTCCATAAGATCTCTTCCTGTCTCTTCCTATCTTCCATCTGTTGATTCACTCTTATTTCCTGGGCTTTTAGCTCATCTGTTAGCCCTTGCTCTCTGATCTGATGCTGAATCTCAGCCATTTGCGCTGACAGCTATTTTTGGGAGTCGAAGATGCTTCCAAAGGTATTCTTATTCCAGAGTTTAAGCGTTTGCTTCAGATTCTTTAGCTTTTGCTGGAATCTATACATTTTGGATCCGTGAGGGACCTCTGCCTGCCTCCACCAATCTTGAATATTTGTTCGGAAATCAGGGTGATCTAGCTAGAACTGTTCGAACTGAAAGGTTTTCTTCCCAGGTGTGGCTAGGACATCCACCCAAAGTTGAATGGGCCAGTGATCTGAACCAGAGAGGTTCAGGATAGTGGATTCCATTGACACGTCGTCCAGCATGAGTGATTCTGAAATGAGGAAACGGTCCAGTTTGCAGGCAATTTGATGTGTTCATGTTCTTATGTTTGTCCAGGTGTGAATTTCGTTGTTGGTATCCAGATCGATGAGATGAAGATCATCTATTAGGTTGTTGAAATTGCAGGAGTCTCGATCCAGTCGTCTTGATCCTCCTTTTTTTTCCCTCAGACTGCGGATGATATTAAAATCCCCACCAACAATCCATCTATTATACTGAGTAAGGCTGGATATGTAACTCAGGCTGCTGAGGAAAGCCTGTTTATCCCTTGGATTGGTTGGGCCATAGACATTGGTCAGATGTCCAGGCTTGTTTGAGCCGATAAGCCTATAATCTGCTGTGATGGACCATTTGGTTGTGCGGAAGTTTTCCATCAGCATAGCGTTGGTGTTCCAGAGGATAGTCAGTCCTCCAGCCGTTCCTATGGCATCGATTGAGGCCACTCCCCCTTGCCTCCAACAGTAGGGCATTATTCTGTCCATATCTTTTGAGGTACATTTTGTTTCTTGTAACAATACAACGTCTGGTGTTTCCGCTAAGATCAGTTCTTGTAGCATTTTTTTCTTGCTACATCCGTTGAGGCCTCTGATATTCCAATATATGATCTTCATGATGACGGGGGGGTGGGGAGAGGAGGGAAGCTGTCCGAGATCAGGTGGATCTGCCCTGAGTTTACCATGAAGTTTCCTATTTCTTGTATGAGCTTGTTTGTGGATTTCCTTCCTCTTTTCTTTTCGTCTTTCTGGGCTTTATTTGGGTTTTTTAACTGACTGCCCTGGATTCCCAGGGATTTTCTAGCCCGGGCTAAAGACCCTGCGGAAGAGTTGAGAAATACTTTGTGCACCTTCCTCAGTTGATCCCGGGGTATGGTATAGAGATTTTGATGCCGATAGGCATGCTCAAGGTGGTCCAGATCCACCCCGGCTAGATCTTGCTCCTCTAACTCCATTTCCTCGTCCCCATCTTCTATCTCCTGCAAGTCTGGTGGATCTCGAGCCAAGCCCAGGGGAGGGAGATTCAGTTCCTTACTTTGTGGGGGTCGTTCAATACTTTGGCCCCCGGTCTGGGGTTCATTGTGCAAGGATGGTACATTCGGGTTTGCAGGGGTTAAAGGGTTTTCTGGTTGATCTTGTAAAATAGAAAACTGATTGCTGGTAGAGAGATATTTACTTACCTAAGTTGGTTGTTTTCTACCTCCCTGGCGCATTCTTCCTGCTGGTTGTACGAAGCCTTCCTTGTCTTTGTCGTTTTCTGGGTTCCCTTCCTTATGAGCTGTATTGAGAGGGCATTCTCTGAAGAGATGACCATGTTCGTGGCATTTTTTGCATCGGAAAGGAATGTGTTCATAGTCAATGGTTTGGGACCAGTCCTCGTCATGATACTCCAGTGTGATGGATCCGGGGAGCGGCTTAGCTATGTTCAGATAAACACAGATTCACGCGTATGATGTGTAGCGTCGCTGCTTGGTGGCTTCAGAGGACTTAACGTAGATGCCAATGGTATTGCCAATGTCTGCTAGGACCTCTTCCAGCCAGAATTCCTGGGGGAGAGAGTACATTCTAATCCATACCGGTGCATGGGAAAAGTCCTCCTTTTTGGGGCTGAACTTTTCTGTCCAGAATCTCAAGAAGAGTCCAGCCGAGTTGTAGAAATATGGCCCTCCATCAAAGATGCGATTTCGATCTTCTAAGTTGTGGAGGATGATTGTGAAGAATCCTTTGGAACCCAGTTGCAGGTCATAGTGACCTTTTGGTTTCCACCAGTACTGTATCCATTTGACCAAATCACGCTCAGAGGGCCAAAGCCCTAAAAACTTTCCTACCAAGGCATTGTCTCGCATGTATTGTTTCTGCTCTTCTATGCACGACGAACTTACTACATATTTTGGGGCCTGTGGTGCCTGTGGAATGCATTTACCCGGCGTCCAAGGGGCTGAGGCTTTTGCAGGGACCGTCTCCTTGGCTGGATCGATATCCATTTCCCGATCCTTGAAGGTCCCCTCTGCTAGGAGCGTCACACGCATGTCTGGAGGCGTCTCAAAAGTCGGCCTTTTCATTCCTGCTGCATCATTTTTTCTAGCCGTGATTTGACTGTAGGAGATGCCTGTCGGTGCCCCCTCCCTGCGATTCATGGGCCCCTACGGGGCAGCCATCGGGTGGGCACAGTTCGTGGCAGCTGAGAGGCCCTAAACCCTATTTGCAGAGTGATTTTCTGTTGTAAGATTTACACCAATTCCTTTTTAAATAACTCACACTTCATCAAATTAATTCATAACTCCTCTTTAACCAAGGTCTCAAACATCAATGTTTGATGTTATAGATGCTCTTATTTCTCTTATCGCATATCAAAATATCATCTAGATACAAAGACAAAAGCTTACCAATGTATAATAGCAACAATGCTATCATATATTGCATGATTGTACTTGGCACACTAGTCATCCTATATTACATAACTAGCTACTCATATAGTCCTTTTGTATTGAATGCAATTTTTTCGTTCATCGCCTTCTTTAATTCTACTTTAGTCATACCCTCTTTTCATACTTATCTTTAAAAATATATTGGGTGCCACACAAATTGTCCATGCTCAATAAAGGGAATATATTTACAGATGTGTTCTTATTCAATTCTAGACTATCTATACACATTCTACACTAACTATCCCTCTTTTGTGTAATCAATATTGAAACCATACACAAGCTCATACTTTCCCTAATCAATATATCTTTGACAACAACTATGCTACCTATCAATTAAACTTTACTCTTTGTTGGGTTAAACTTGACTTGGTGAACGAGTCAATGAGTTAAATCCATTTTAGGTAAACGATGGTGGTTTGTGAGCCCATGGATTTGTCCATAGTATTTGATGTGATGAAGTCTATTTAAAGGCTTGAGATATCCATTGTAAGATGCCTTCATTGGTCGGGTTTTGTCCTAGCTTGGTCAGTTTGGCCAAGGCTAATAGATCTATTAGGAGTTGTTTTTCCCTGTTTAGGGTTTCCAAGATAAATTATGGTGTCTTGTGTGCTTGATATTTTTATTTTTCCTCTTTTATGTTATTAATCTCTCTCAATTTTCTCAACAACTGGTATCAGAGCCATCCTTTGTCAATCTAGTGAAGGGTGTCAAGAGGAGAGATCTTTGCAGTAGGTCAATTGTTGGGAGTACGGAAAACTCCTGCCATTGTGAAAATTACTCGCTTAAAAAGGCCACCGATCAAAGAGGCCACAGATCCCAAGGGAGTTCAACGAGATATTTAGCAGAATAGTCTCCTTCAAGGATCGATTGCTCCAATTGGGTGAAGGATCCATCATCTATGAAGTGGTAGGATTGGTCGCAAAAGACCACATCTTGTGCAAGACTAGGGTCGAAGGCCATAGGATCGAAATAGCTCCAAGAAAACCTCCTTCCATGAAACCCCATTGTCAAGACTTTGTCATTGAAGGCACTCTATAGCGTGGTCAACCATGAAGAAGCAAGAGTGCCCTAGGTGTTTTGCATCTTAGAGAAAAAAAGGTGGAGTTGATATGTAGTGGTGTGTGGTTCCCAAGAGTAGGGTTATTGATGGAACCAAGACACTATGGGTGCAGACATCGATGATGATCACATGGTTGTTTGAGATGGGGTTTGCATAGTCTACAAAATTGTGGTGCATGGTGTTGATTTGATAAGCTAGATCAAGGCGTGTTTGAGATTGCTTGTGAGTGCAACCTCAATGGGTGTGAGGAGGGCACACGATATGAGTGTTACCTGTGATCAGCCAGAGAGAGCCATCGTGTTGAACATCGAAGCACCAGTTGTAAACCCCAACCGTCACCAAAGAAGAGAGACACAGTTCAGTCGATTGTGGTGCCACCACTACTAGAAGAAGTCATGGTAGTGGAAACTACCTCTGGTACCTTGTAGAGTTGAACTTCCAAAGTGAAAATGACACTACGAGGTTGTGACTCATAAACAACATGATGTTTCAACATATAAGGTTGTCATAAAATAACATCACAAACTTTGAGTGGGGAAACATCACACAATACCTCATCTTTGAAGGGCTTGATGTTTTACGATAGATGGCACTCCTAGCTGACACAAAGGTCTTGTCCCTGGCTCAACCAATCGATGGTATGTGGTTGGGGGTGTGGCATTGTTGGCAAATTCAATATCTTAATGACCTCGTTTGAGATCAAGTTCTTTTGGCTCTTGCTATCAACAATTACATGTAGTGGGGTCCCCATCACCCACATATGTGAATGAAAGAGGCACTCCCCGTCCTTGACGCAGACCCCCCCCTACCTCAGTAGGTTCTGCGCGACCTCCCAGTCTTAGGATCATTCTAAATCTTCCCATGAGTCAGATTGACTCTTCGATTTCCCTAGGGGGAATATCTCGTATAGGCTAACTTTTCACTCCTGACCAACAATAAATGATCGAGACTTTTTCTGAAAGGAGATTTCGGATTTCACGACTTCGGGACTCCTGATGTCGAGTTCCCTCGACTCTTCAACCTCCAAAACCCGAAATTCCAAAATGTCGAAATGTCAACGAAGGTTGACTACTTCAATGCACCAAACACACGTCGGTTGTTGCCCACGAATTTCATCTTTTCGGGACTTGAGCAAACAACCAACAATTGTTCCTCTTCCCTTATGATTCCCCGAATTTTGAAATTTCTCCTTTGGCGAGGTCAATGGCCTTTCGAGATTTTCGTTGAAGTTTGACCACTCCTTTGACTTCCGTCGCACTTATCTATTGACGGGCACTAGGACCCAACTTTTGGCGTTTCTCGTTTCATGATTTCGGGAGTTGTTTGGCCATGCAACTCTACCTCTTGAGTCCCAAAATCCTGAAACCCGATTGGGGCCCACGGCTATTGTCCTTCAACCTTTCGGAACTTTTCTTTCGCTCTCGGGATTTTGCGAACCGAGAGTTTGAAACTCTCGATTCCAAAATCACTGCCTCCTTTACTTCCCGAACCCCGAAATGTCAAAATGCCGAAATGGATTCCTTCGTGACCACAGCCTACTCCAAAGGCACATCGCATTTCGCGACTTCGGGGGTTTCAATGCAAAGAGCCCCGACTCCTTGTCATCAGAATTGCCGAATTTTCGAACCCCGAAATACCGAAATGCTGAGATTCCACTCCAAAAGGGATCAATGGCTATGAGCCTCCCCTGATCCGACGGTTGGCGCCATTTCGTGAACCGAGAGTTTGCGATGCAGTGACTCCAAAATCACTTGCCGCTCCAAACTCTGAAACCCGAAATAGCAAATTTCAAGCATAAGATCAACAACTCCTAATGCTTCTCATCCAACGGTTGTTACTCCTCCTGAGATTTCTGAATGCTAAAAGTCACTCAGCCTTAACCTTCTCACAAATCTACGAGATCCAACGGTCCACGTGATTTTGGCACTTCTCCATGAAGTGTCTCTACCATTCATTCACCCTTCTTCACGGATCTCTAGCCAAAATGACTTGGTGTCCTTCCACCCAAACTTGACTTCTACGAGATGATTTTGATCTCTGCCTCCCTTTGAACACTTCAAAGGTGCTATCCCTCCTGAGATTTCACTTGCAAACTCAAGCCTCCAAAAGGAATTCTACTCGCACTCATTGCGGCAACTTTCAAATAACCCCTAGTTATTTGAGTCTTTGACCCTGTGCACTCTTTGCAACAGTAGTCCTTCAACCTTCACCTTAAGTTGATAAGTTCTAAGGTTTCAACCAGCCTGCGTACACCTTGCATGGCTCTGTGCCTCACCTACACTTATGCGGGTTATGAGAACAATGATATCTCTCCTGATCTTTCTGAGATAAAACTCAGATTCTCGTCAACGCACACCTTGCAGACTTTCACTGCACTCCTTGCAGGAATTCTCAGGAAGAGAAACAATTGAAAGTCATTCTTCTCCTTTCTCAGATTTCATACATTCAATCATGAAATCATACACCCAACACAGCATTGAAACAAATGCATAACAGAAGAAATAAAACAACTGTAAACATACCATTTAACAAATGTAAACAGTAAGCATCGTCACACGATGAAAATTTGAGTCAAAGCTTTATATATTAACTCAAGTGCTCTTGTACATGGGTTATTCTCTACAGTTCTCTGCTGCAGCTCAAAAGCTTATGAAAATCTGAATGCTCATAACATTCTTCTGTTACAATGATACAAGGGTGAGGGTGTCTATATCCATTTTCCCTCCTATGCTTCTAAACTGTCTAATCTATTAAATCAAATCTACCTACTTTCATTAAACAAACGTAAATGCCTATTACATCTGACAGATGAGAGCAATCGCTCAAGATCTGTTTACAACATCTAGAGATAATATAATTACGCTTCCCTTAGTTGTTACATTAATTCACATTTATTGATTTTTCAAAACAAAACATTTCAAAATGTGCGCTGGTGTTTTTCCAGCTGTCTTCCGCCTTTATGCTTGCTTGGCTGGCTATGTACGATGCTCCTGCATCATACTCCCTTGCTTGAAAATTTTCATGAACTCCTATTCATGAGCTCCTGCACGGTCTGTCCATGCCTATGAATTGTTGCTTCATCTTCCCAACTAGCATCTTCAACTGGATGTCCTTTCCACTTGACCAAGTATTCAAAATACTCTTTCCTCCTAGTCTTTCTGCTAATCCTCTTGTCAATTATGCTTTCCATCTGTGGCTTTTCAGCTATAGGCATTTGTTTTTTCCATTGAATCTCTTTCTATTCCTCCTCTGCTCCTGCTTCTTCAACTCTGTAAGGGTACAAATCCGCAATGTTGAATATCGGTGAGATTCTGATCCCAACGGGTAATTCAATCTCATATGTGTTTGCCCCAAATTTCCTTATGACCTTGCATGGTCCAATCTTTTTCATCTTCAGCTTATTATACGTTCCCCTAGGGAACCTCTCCTTCCTCATATGCGCAAGAATCAGATCACCAACTTCAAATTGAAGTTCTCGCCTATGTTGATCTGCTCTCTGCTTGTATTCTTGATTTTGAACTCTGCAATCGCTCCTTGACTCGGCTGTGAAGCTCCTTCATTCCTTCTGTAAAGTCTTCTGCACTAGCACTCCTGAATTCATTTTGTTCCGAATCTTTCAATTTAGAAACTCCCCTTGGTTGCATTCCATATACAATCTGGAATGGACTCTGCCCTGTTATTCTATTGAGTGAATCATTGTAAGTGAATTCCACCTATGGTAGAATGTGATCACATTGACTGTGGTGTTCAGTCACTAAACTTATTAACAAATCTCCCAAGCTCCTGTTCACGACCGATGTCTGTCCATCCATCTGAGGATGATATGCTGAGCTAAAAGACAAAATTTTCCCCAACTTATTCCATAAGGTCCTCCAAAAATTCCCTACGAACTTGGTATCTCAATCAGAAACAATACTCTTTGGCAAGCCATGAAGTCTGACGACTTCTTTGAAAAACAGGTTCGCAATATGAGTTGCGTCACTAGTTTTCTGGCATGGTATGAAATGTGCCATCTTTGAAAATTTGTCGACTACCACAAATATCGAATCACATCCTCTTTGTGTCCTTGGTAGTCCTAATATAAAATCCATGCTCACTACGTCCCACGACCTTTCTGGTATGGGTAATGGTTGATATAACCTTGTGTTCTACCTTTTTCCTTTCGTCTGCTGACAAATTCTGCACCTGTCCACGAATTTCTTGACATCTATCCTCATCCCTAGCCAAAAATATAAGCCATTCAACTTTGAGAACATCTTATCATGACCGAAATGTCCGGCCAATCCTCCACTGTGTTTTTCCTTCAGCAGGTTCTCTCTCATGGAGCCTTTTGGAATACATAATTGATTGCCCTGGAATAATAATCCATCCTGGATCATGTATTCATCCCATTGTCTTCTATTCATGAGAATTGGATTCTCAGATTGATCCGAAATCGGATCCAGAAGCCTGACAGGGCTTGAAAAATGCTCAAAAATGAAAGTGCTCGGAATGAGACGAAACCTATGCCATTGCATCCGTCTCGTCTTCCTGATCCTGGCGGTATATTTACTTTATCAAATGGGCTCCGTATGAGCAAGATATCGCATTATGTCCGAAAAGTCAAACAGGTAAAAAAAAAGGGGATGACTGTACAATCCGTACAGTCCACGTGTCATGCTGACTGTGAAAACCATATGGTCCGTACAGGTGATGTGGCAGCTCCAGTAGATGATACGTGGCAGCCTCGGGTGACGACACGTGTCAGAACGTGGTAGGTTGATTGTCGTACGGATGGACCAATGCAGAGGTGACACGTGTCACCACTGTAAGGGTGACACGTGGCACGAATGACGTCAGCAGATGACGTGGCAGAGTAGTACGACAGGGATGACATGGCAGAGCTGAATTGGCAGGTGATGTGGCATGATCGTACGCCGACGTGGCAATCATTTATTGGCTGACATTTGGTCGAATTGGGAGGCGACACGTGGCATTGTTTGGTCAAATGATTGGGTGCCACGTGGACCAATCATGGGCTGCCACGTGGCACCCCGGTATTGGTCTATATGGTTGGTTTATTAAAATTTTAGTGGAGTCCGTGGGGTTCGACCCCCGGACCTCCCCCACCGATTAAACTTTAACAAAGTCCGCGCAACCACTATGCCATGCATTGATGCTTGTAATATATGCGGGTTTTTAATTATTTGAATTTGGTTTATGTGACCGTTGGCGGGGGTTCGGGTCGGGGCTTAGCCCCGACCCAAGGTTTTATCGTGATACCATGTGACCATACCCGAAACATTTGCACGGGATTTTTGTGATACAAATGGAGTCCTGGTCGCATATGTTTTAAACATATGACCAGCGGGTTTATACAACGGAGTTATTTAAATATTATAGCCCGTGGTCCTATATATTAACATATGACCATAATGTTTGGAGCGCGGGTGTTATAAATTGGTTTAAACGGTTTTGAATGCGCCCGACACTTGGTGCTTGGCCATTGGCCCGTTAAACGGTTAGCCCTTTTTGCACTAGCCCGAGGTCTTATGGACCTTCATGTGCCCGAGTGCTAGGTGGTTAGGGGCTGGAGGCACCTTAACCGTCCTACGGTTTGCACCGTTGGTGTGGTTGCGCCCGGTGCTGGGTTTTCACACTATTTATTGCGTGTGTGCCAGGATTAATGAAGAAGGGTGCGTATTATAGAACCCGTGACAACAAGCTTGAAGGGAAAGACTTCCAGGAGGCCTAACTTCTTCGTTTTTCGACCGATTGAGGTGCCGAAAGAGCCCAGATAGGGGTTTTTGGACGCTCTGAAGCCATTAGAGCAGTTAGAGTAGATTTATACTGAAGGGAAACCAAGCTAAAGCCATTTTGATGCAGATAATTTTTTTGAGGAGGAGACGTTGTCGGACCATTTCTGGGAGCTCTGGACGTCCGTTTTGTGTGTCGTTTTCTTTGCAGAGTTCTAGAGATCTGGAAGAACATGAGAAGATCAGTCTTGTAGCCATTTTGCATTGCAATGATGTACTTTTGAGATTTTGAGCAGAAATAAAGAAGCCTCTCCCACAGAGACAAAGGCCCGGAGACGTAGGCAAAGTTGTGCCGAACTCCGTTATCAATCTGCGTGTTATGGTTTGCTGTCTATTATTTCATTTCAGATCTGCATATATGTATATGGATGTCATAATTCCTCTTCTTTCCTCATTATTTCACTAAGTTTTCTCAAATGGTTAATTAACGCATGCAAAATTAAAACTCAACCATAAGTCATTAAAAGATCCTACGGATCAAGTGGTATCAGAGCTAGTTGACATTTGGATTTGAGTTGCATGTT